>OY740784.1:546994-851994 GCA_963514005.1 Raja brachyura
ATCGCATCTACCGTCCTGTGCTCTACTTATTCCATGTTGGCTGAAATACTGATGCTTGCTTTCTCCAGCTCATTTACTCCCAGGCCAGGTATCAGGGTGCGGAGGAAACTGTGCAACCCTGTATTGCAGCAACAAGTGAGTTTTCAACCTCTCTCCTGCGTCCACACTTCACTGGGGATGGCTGACTGATTCCTGATCAAATGAGTCTGGGTGGTTTTAACTCCCCAAGCATTAGGGGCTACGTATCCCATAGTACAGGTCCCAATCTAATTTGTAGGTAGGGATTTATAAGCATTGTCACCACATATCCAGAATACCCCGTGCTGAACAACCGTAGGGTGCTACTCAGTTCAGTTCCAGCAAAATAACTTCCAGAGAACAGCCTGTGAGCGTGTGTGTGTGTGTGTGTGTGTGTGTGTGTGTGTGTGTGTGTGTGTGTGTGTGTATGTGTGTATTTCTGTATGTATGTGTGTATTTCTGTATGTATGTGTGTATGTATATATTTAGGTATGTATGTGTATCTATGTCTGTGTATATATGTATGTTAGTATGTGTGTATAATGTATGTACATATGTGTCTGTATGTATGTATTTATGTAAGTGTTTCTGCATGTATGTAAGTGTGTTTGCATGTATGTATGTATTCATGTATATATGTATGTATTTGTGTATATGTATGTTGTATATATGTGTGTATGTATGCATGCCATAGAATATGCATGTTCGCCACAATCTAGATGGACAAAGAGCTGAACAAAGCCCCATTACATATTTCATGCCATTTTGCTGCTTGATCAAAGTGTCAGCCGTCCACCAATACAAAGTGATGTTATAAAATCTCTAGCAGTGGCAAGTGGAATTAACACCAAGATGTTTAATATCAATATCGATGCCAGTTTAGAGCAGGGGTCTCAAAACTATGACCCGCGGGCCACATGCGGCCCAACGCGAGATTTCATCTTGCCCCCATCAGCCTCTGAACACGTCCTATGCTGCGGGTTATTAGGCGGGTTCCATGGACAAAACAGCGCCCTCACTTGTCCCTCCCCTCCCATCTTTACATGACTGGCATTAAAATCTCCCCCCTCCTCATTGACCCGACAGCTCCATGGGTAAGTTTCCTTTTCTGTCCCCGGGCCAGTCCATCACCGCCCTGTGTTGGAGGGGGGGGGGTGGTGGTGGGGAGCGAGCATCCTGGATCTGGGGGAGGGAGAGGGCGATGGTACCCGGTGGAGGGATGGGGGGACCTGATCCCCCCCATGTTTTGAAAGGTGGGGGACAACACCCCCACCCCCACCATGTCTCCCTGTCCTGCTCGGACCCAGGACTAACTCTGATCCATTCGTGCCTCTCACTGTGTGGTGTTGTGGGTGGGGGAAGGGGTGCCAGACCTCACCACCCTGCCACACAATCTCTTGCAGGTCATGACTAGGGGGACTCTGTCTCTGTTGGGATTATGGGGAGGGGGGAGCAAGGGCGGAGGTGTGGAGTACCGAGGAGACACGAGTGAGGGCCACATCTATGTTCCCCAAAGAATGAGGACATCTTGAATGCCCCAGTGTGGAACTCCTCATCTTTGGCGCAGATGCGGCGTAGACGGAGGAATTGAAAGTCGGCGGTAGAGCCATTGCAGGAAGCAGGGTGGGAAAAGTGTAGTCGAGATAGTTGTGGGAGTCGGTGGGTTTGTTATCGACGTCAGTCAATGTCTGGGCCGTTTGGACATGTGGTGGTGGTGGCTGTGAGGAGGAGCAGAGCTATAAGATTGTTGGACAGAGGAGCTTTCTCTCCATGGATCCCATGGGATCTAACCTTCCAGAGCAGCCTACCATGCGGAACCTTGTCAAATGCTTTACTGAAGTCCATGTCGACAACATCTACAGCTCTGCGTTAATGACTTTGATGGTCACATCTCCAAAACTCTCAATCAGATTTGTGAGACACGACCTCTGTTGGAATAATTTTACACAAGACGTGAGTTACTTTCAAACTGTTACTACATTATTAGCAATAACTTGTCAGACACGGAGAACAGTCAAGCAAGAGACTGTCCTCACGATACAAAGCATGCAATATTTTAATATCATCTTTGAAGACATAATACCAAGATTAGTCACGTACACTTGTTTACAGGGTTAACTATTCTGATCCAACATCTGTTATCTCTCCACTGAAAACCAGGCTTCTTTATCTGTGTGGGATATCTCAGGGAGTAGCCGTGTGGCCTTCAGTTCACAAGCTCTTCTTTGTATTAAGCAAACTTGTTTTCTAGGCTCACCTGCACCAGGAATGTTTAGCCTGGAGTAACGTTCGATTTCCACAGAGTGAGGTGCTGCCCACGGTGAAATACAAGATGGAAGAACAGCTCAGTTGTTCCCACAATTCCCACAATCTCCCCTTTTGTCAGCCAAATGGCATGAAATATGTAATGGGGATTCCTTCAGCTCTTTGTCCACCTAGATTGTGGCGGACATGCAGTACTTTATGGCATGCACACATGCACACATATATACAACATACGTACATGCATATGTACACATACACAAATACATACACATATACATGAATACATACATACATGCAAACACACTTACATAAATACATACATACACAATCATATGTACATACATTATACACACATATTAACATACATATATCCACAGACATAGATACACATACATACACACATAAACACCTAAATATATACATACACACATACATACAGAAATACACACACATATACACACATACGTACACACACACACACACACACACACACACACACACACACACACACACACACACACACACACACACACACACACACACACACACACACACACACACAGGCTGTTCTCTGGAAGTTATTTTGCTGGAACTGAACTGAGTAGCACCCTACGGTTGTTCAGCACGAGGTATTCTGGATATGTGGTGACAATATCGGTTGATGTGGTGACAATACCGACAATATCGGTCAATATCGGTTTGTCAAGGAGGACTCTCTCTAACCTCTATAGGTGCACAGTAGCGAGCATACTGACCAGTTGCATCGTGGCTTGGTTCAGCAACTTGAGCGCACAGTGGCAGAAAAGTCTACAAAAAGTAGTAAACACTGCCCATTCCACCATTGGCTCTGACCTCCCTACCATCGAGGGGATTTATCGGAGTCACTGCCTCAAAAACGCGGGCAGCATCATCAAGGACCCACACATCCTGGCCACACACTGATCTCCCTGCTATCTTCAGGTAGAAGTTACAAGAGCCTGAAGACTGCAACGTTCAGGTTCAGAAATAGCTCTTTCCCCACAGCCATCAGGCTATGAAACTCAACTGAAACAAATCACGGAACATTAAGAGCCCATTGCACTGTATCTGATTATTTATGTGTGTATATATAATAATCAATAGTATAATGGACCATTATCTGATTATTTGCACTTTATCTGCTTATTTTATTGATGTGTGTATATATTTATATATTGGTATATGGACACACTGATATGATATGTTCTGTATTCATGCCGACTATATTATGTTGTGCTGAAGCAAAGCAAGAATTTCATTCTCCTATCTGGGACACATGACAATAAACTCTTTTGACTTGTATGATAACACTGACGAACAATGTTATTATTGACCTGTTTGGACAAAAGGGGAGATTGTGGGAACTGTGGGAAGAACTGAGTTGTTCTTCCATCTTGTATTTCACCGTTGGCAGCACCTCACTCTGTGGAAATCGAACGTTACTCCAGGCTAAACATTCCTGGTGCAGGTGAGTCAAGAAAACAAGTTCGCTTAATACAAAGAAGAGCTTGTGAACTGAAGGCCACATGGCTACTCGCTGAGATATCCCACACAGATAAAGAAGTCTGGTTTTCAGTGGAAAGATAACGAATGTTGGATCAGAATAGTTAACCCTGTAAACAAGTGTACGTGGCTAATCTTGGTATTATGTCTTCAAAGATGATATTAAAATATTGCATGCTTTATATCGTGAGGACAGTCTCTTGCTTGACTGTTCCCCTTGTCTGACAAGTTATTGCTAATAATGTAGTAACAGTTTGAAAGTAACTCACGTCTTGTGTAAAATTATTCCAACAGAGGTCCTGTTTCACAAATCTGATTGAGATTTTTGGAGATGACCATAAAAGTCGTTAACGCAGAGCTGTAGATGTTGTCTACATGGACAAAGTAGTAAACACTGCCCATTCCACCATTGGCTCTGACCTCCCTACCATCGAGGGGATTTTTTGTACTTGTCTAAAGCATTTGACAAGGTTCCGCATGGTAGGCTGCTCCGGAAGGTTAGATCCCATGGGATCCATGGAGAGAAAGCTCCTCTGTCCAACAATCTTATAGCTCTGCTCCTCCTCACAGCCACCACCACCACATGTCCAAACGGCCCAGACATTGACTGACGTCGACAACAAACCCACCGACTCCCACAACTATCTCGACTACACTTCTTCCCACCCTGCTTCCTGCAATTGCTCTACCGCCGACTTTCAATTCCTCCGTCTATGCCGCATCTGCGCCAAAGATGAGGTGTTCCATACTGGGGCATTCGAGGTGTCCTCATTCTTTGGGGAACATAGATGTGGCCCTCACTCATGTCTCCTCGGTACCCCACACCTCCGCCCTTGCTCCCCCCTCCCCATAATCCCAACAGAGGCAGAGTCCCCCTAGTCATGACCTGCAAGAGATTGTGTGGCAGGGTGGTGAGGTCTGGCACCCCTTCCCCCACCCACAACACCACACAGTGAGAGGCACGAATGGATCAGAGTTAGTCCTTGGTCAGAGCAGGACAGGGAGACAAAGGGAGAGAGGGGGACGGGTAGGGGAGGGGGGAGATGAGGAAGAGTGAACGAGGGGGAGTGAGGGAGTGTGATGGAGGGGCGTTGATGGAGGTGGTGTGAGCGGAGTGAGGGGAGAAGGGGGAGTGAGGGAAGTGAGGGGAGTGAGGGTGAGTGAGCAAGAGTGAGGGGGTGAGGGAAGTGAGGGGAGTGAGGTGGAGTGACATGGAGTGAGGGAAGTGAGCGAGATTGAGCGAGAGTGAGGGGAGTAGGGGGATTGAGGGCAGTGCTAGTGTACGGGGTGATCGATGGTCGGCGTAGACTCGGTGGGCTGCAGGGACTGTTTCTGCACTGTATTTCTATTGTAAAGAGATAGAGAAGTGGTCGGGGGCTCCACATCACGGAGCAGCTGTAGACTGGCACGTACTCGAGAGGGTGAGAGAGCTCGGCTGATGGGCACCGGTCACCCAGACCACCCACCTGCAGGCTGATCTTCAACGCTTGCCAATAAATCCACGGAAGAGGCATCTAAATTGGCCAGAGGAAGCAGCAAACCGGAGGACTGGGGGACATTTAGAATTTAACAGACGAGGACAAGGGTTTAATTCAGAGGGGGAAAATAGAGCATGAATGAAAGTGGGTATATGGACGGGAAGGGAATGGAGGGGTATGGTCTGAGTGCAGGTTGATGGGACTAGGGGAAAATAAATGGTCGGCACGGACTAGAAGGGCCGAGAAGGCCTGTTTCCGTGCTGTAATTCTTATATGGTTATATGGTTATTAAAGCTTGCGGGGAATATAAAAATTGACGATAAATACTTCTTTAGATATGTAAAAAGGAAAAGATTAATGAAGACAAATGTAGATCCCTTACAGTCAGGGACAGGTGAATTTATAATGGGAAACAAGGAAATGGCAGAACAGTTAAACAAGTACTTTGGTTCTGTCTTCACTAAGGAAGATACAAACAATCTCCAAACAAATTGGTCGTGTCCAAAGTGCCTTTGTAAAATATTGGGGATTGGAACCAGAAACTGGCAAGTTTGCTTTAGTCAGTACTATTGTACACGGGTTGCAACCTCGTCTGAAACAAATGTTCTGTGTAACTTGTAGAATGGGAAACGAAAGATATGTATGATGTTCTGTCTATTTTACAACATTGTCAGTGCCAGAATGAACAACGGCAGCAGAAGGTTAATGAGAAACCTGGACGTAGAGACATCTTACCCTGTGGGTCCTGAACCCCGAATGGAAGAATGTTTGGAAGGGGAAGAGTGAGGTCAGTGGGAGGGAGAGGGATTCCACAAATCCAAATTAACAACTCTCTGGGTGAAAATGTTTTTTCTCACTTCACTCTTAAATGACATCCCCTTTATTCTAAGACTGTGGCTCCTGGTTGTGGACTCACCCAAGATTGGGAACATTTTACCTGCATCTAGCTTGTTCAGCCCTTTTATAATTTTATATGTTTCTATAAGATACCCCCTCATCCTTCTAGACTCCAGTGAATACAAGCCTAGTCTTTTCAATCTCTCCTCTTATGACAGTCCCGCCATCCCAGGGATCAATCTCGTGAACCTATACTGCACTGCCTCAATCACAAGGACGTCCTTCCTCAAATTAAGAGACCAAAACTGTACACAATACTCCAGACGTGGTCTCACCAGAGCCCCTAAGCACCTCCTACCCTGGTTGGCACATGTGTGTCATCACTTCACGCACGCTGCCAAAGGGGGGATGAATAGTATGATTCAAGCAACCTGGTCCCGCTGGGTCTTGCTGCTGTTGCTGATGGAGTTCCTGGTAAGGGCTGGGTTTTGCTGCTTTACTGATAAGAGTTACCGTAAGTGTATGGCATGTCAACAGTATAACACGGGTAACATTCCCAGAGTACGGCCTGTTGCTCAACTCCAAGCATGGGGTCCTTTTGTTTATATGCAAATAGATTTATACAAATGCCTGGATGTCTGAGTTATAAGTATGTGTTGGTAATTGTAGACATGAGAGGGAGAGAGAGAGAGAGAGAGTACACGTGTGTGTGTGAAATGACCATATACAAGGGGATACCCTAGTGGGCAGCGTCAATCTAAAACAATGTCAGTATCTGGTAGACTATGATGCTAAACATCCTCTCTTCAGTTTACTGGTCCCTTTTCCCCAAACCCTCAGTGTTCATGGGATTGCTAGCGTGGGATTCTAAACCAGAGGCCTCCAAACTTTTCAATATGAGGACCACATTATATATTTGGCACATTTTTGCAGCCCAGAGGGAACAATAATGTCAGTTTAATAAATTTAATGTCTCTCTGTCTCTCTCTCTGGTGTCTAGGGCAGGAGCCGTCAACCTACGGCAAACCGGCCGGATCCGGTTCGTAACCCGAATTAATCCGGCCCACAGGGGTATTTTGTTTCCCCATTTAATTCTCACGACCGGCGTTCTGTAGCCAGTCGCGGGACATGCAGCATATTTTTTCCAATTAGTGACTACAGACAGTCCTGGGGCACGAGAGCCCACGTGGGTCTAGAACCAGTCCCGGGACACTTGAGCCGACTGGCTGAAGCACCGATGTCACAAAACATGCGGGGGGAGGGGGGGGGGTGTTGTCCCCCTCCTTTCAAAACATGGGGGCGAACAGGTCCCCCCATCCCTCCACCGGGTACCATCGCCCTCTCCCTCCCCCAGATCCAGGATGCTCGCTCCCCACCACCAACCCACCCCCCCCCAACGAAGGGCGGTGATGGACTGGCCCGGGGACAGAAAAGGAAACTTACCCATGGAGCTGTCGGGTCAATGAGGAGGGGGGTGGGGGGGGGGAGATTTTAATGCCAGTCATGTAATGATGGGAGGGGAGGGACAAGTGTGGGCGCTGTTTTGTCCATGGAACCCGCCTAACAACCCGCAGCATAGGACGTGTTCAGAGGCTGATGCGGGCCGGATGAAATCTCGTGGTGGGCCGCATGTGGCCCGCGGGTCATAGTTTTGAGACCCCTGCTCTAAACTGGCATCGATATTGATATTAAACATCTTGGTGTTAATCCCACTTGACACTGCTAGAGATTTTATAACATCACTTTGTATTGGGGGACAGCTGACACTTTGATCAAGCAGCAAAATGGCATGAAATATGTAACGGGGATTCCTTCAGCTCTTTGTCCACCTAGATTGTGGCGGACATACAGTATTTTATGGCATGCACACATGCACACATATATACAACATACGTACATGCATATGTACACATACACAAATACATACACATATACATGAATACATACATACATGCAAACACACATACATACATGCAAACACACTTACATAAATACATACATACACAATCATATGTACATACATTATACACACATACTAACATACATATATCAACAGACATAGATACACATACATACACACATAAACACCTAAATATATACATACACACATACATACAGAAATACACACACATATACACACATACACACATACACACATACACACACACACACACACACACACACACACACACACACACACACACACACACACACAAACACACACAAACACACACACACACACACACACACACACACACACACACACACACACACACACACACACACACACACACACACACACAGGCTGTTCTCTGGAAGTTATTTTGCTGGAACTGAACTGAGTAGCACCCTACGGTTGTTCAGCACGAGGTATTCTGGATATGTGGTGATAATGCTTATAAATCCCTACCTACAAATTAGATTGGGACCTGTACTATGGGATACGTAGCCCCTAATGCTTGGGGAGTTAAAACCACCCAGACTCATTTGATCAGGAATGAGTCAGCCATCCCCAGTGAAGCGTGGACGCAGGAGAGAGGTTGAAAACTCACTTGTTGCTGCAATAAAGGGTTGCACAGATTCCTCCGCACCCTGATACCTGGCCTGGGAGTAAATGAGCTGGAGAAAGCAAGCATCAGTATTTCAGCCACCATGGAATAAGTAGAGAACAGGACGGTAGATTCGATTTTGTCCCTTCACTGAAGTCTAGACACTGTCCAAGATGGTTATTCAATATCGGATAACTCTGGACTATCTCCTAGTGGCCAGGGTAGAGTGTGTGCAACCCTTAACACATCCTGCTGTTTCTTCCCGAACCAAGACAAACAAATTGAAAGTGATGTAAGGATTATTCATGACCAAGTCCACACCTTGCAGCAGATCTCAGAAATTAAACCCCTTGACTGGTGGGAGTGCCTCCCTGACCTTGGAAACCGTGCTGGAGGGCTCGTTAAGACCATTTTAAAATAGGCTATTATTATTTTAGTCGCTGATGTCACCATATATGTACTGTTCCAGCTATCACTCTGCCTCATTCGACCTCTCCTGCTTGTCCCGTCTCAGTGCTGAACCACAACACATCCTGTTTCAATATGATCCTGATGACGCCATCATGCAACTCATGAATATCGGTTTGTCAAGGAGGACTCTCTCTAACTTCTACAGGTGCGCAGTAGCGAGCATGCTGACCAGTTGCATCGTGGCTTGGTTCAGCAACTTGAGCACCCAGGAGCGGAAAAGACTACAGAAAGTAGTAAACACTGCCCATTCCATCATCGGCTCTGACCTCCCTACCATCGAGGGGATCTATCGCAGTCGCTGCCTCAAAAACACGGGCAGCATCATCAAGGACCCACACATCCTGGCCACACACTGATCTCCCCACTACCTTCAGGTAGAAGGTACAAGAGCCTGAAGACTGCAATGTTCAGGTTCAGAAATAGCTCCTTCCCCACAGCCATCAGGCTATGAAACTCAACTGAAACAAATCACGGAACATTAAGAGCCCATTGCACTGTATCTGATTATTTATGTGTGTATATATAATAATCAATAGTATAATGGACCATTATCTGATTATTTGCACTTTATCTGCTTATTTTATTGATGTGTGTATATATTTATATAATGTTATATGGACACACTGATATGATATGTTCTGTATTCATGCCGACTATATTATGTTGTGCTGAAGCAAAGCAAGAATTTCATTCTCCTATCTGGGACACATGACAATAAACTCTCTTGTATGATAACACTGACTAACAATGTTATTATTGACCTGTTTGGACAAAAGGGGAGATTGTGGGAATTGTGGGAAGAACTGAGCTGTTCTTCCATCTTGTATTTCACCGTGGGCAGCACCTCACTCTGTGGAAATTGAACGTTACTCCAGGCTAAACATTCCTGGTGCAGGTGAGTCAAGAAAACAAGTTCGCTTAATACAAAGAAGAGCTTGTGAACTAAAGGCCACATGGCTACTCCTTGAGATATCCCACACAGATAAAGAAGTCTGGTTTTCAGTGGAAAGATAACGAATGTTGGATCAGAATAGTTAACTCTGTAAACAAGTGTACGCGACTAATCTTGGTATTATGTTTTCAAATATGATATTAAAATATTGCATGCTTTGTATCGTGAGGACAGTCTCTTGCTTGACTGTTCTCCGTGTCTGACAAGTTATTGCTAATAATGTAGTAACAGTTTGAAAGTAACTCACGTCTTGTGTAAAATTATTCCAACAGAGGTCGTGTCTCACAAATTTGATTGAGATTTTTGGAGATGTGACCATAAAAGTCGTTAACGCAGAGCTGTGGATGTTGTCTACATGGACTTCAGTAAAGCATTTGACAAGGTTCCGCATGGTAGGCTGCTCCGGAAGGTTAGATCCCATGGGATCCATGGAGAGAAAGCTCCTCTGTCCAACAATCTTATAGCTCTGCTCCTCCTCACAGCCACCACCACCACATGTCCAAACGGCCCAGACATTGACTGACGTCGATAACAAACCCACCGACTCCCACAACTATCTTGACTACACTTCTTCCCACCCTGCTTCCTGCAATTGCTCTACCGCCGACTTTCAATTGCTCCGTCTACGCCGCATCTGCGCCAAAGATGAGGTGTTCCATACTGGGGCATTCGAGGTGTCCTCATTCTTTGGGGAACATAGATGTGGCCCTCACTCATGTCTCCTCGGTACCCCACACCTCCGCCCTTGCTCCCCCCTCCCCATATTCCCAACAGAGACAGAGTCCCCCTAGTCATGACCTGCAAGAGATTGTGTGGCAGGGTGGTGAGGTCTGGCACCCCTTCCCCCTCCCACAACACCACACAGTGAGAGGCACGAATGGATCAGAGTTAGTCCTTGGTTAGAGCAGGACAGGGAGACAAAGGGAGAGAGGGGGACGGGTAGGGGAGGGGGGAGATCAGGAAGTGAAGGAGGAGGAGTGAGGGAGTGTGATGGAGGGGCGGTGAGGGAGGTGGTGTGAGCGGAGTGAGGGGAGAGTGAGGTTGAGTGAGCGAGAGTTACGGGGTGAGGGAAGTGAGGGGAGTGAGGTGGAGTGAGTGAGATTGAGGGAGAGTGAGGGGAGTAGGGGGAGTGAGGTGGAGTGAGGTGGAGTGAGTGAGATTGAGGGAGAGTGGGGGGAGTAGGGGGAGTGAGGATAGTGCTAGTGTACGGGGTGATCGATGGTCGGCGTGGACTTGGTGGGCTGCAGGGACTGTTTCCACACTGTATTTCTATTGTAAAGAGATAGAGAAGTGGTCGGGGCTCCACATCACGGAGCAGCTGTAGACTGGCACGTACTCGAGAGGGTGAGAGAGCTCGGCTGATGGGCACCGGTCACCCAGACCACCCACCTGCAGGCTGATCTTCAACACTTGCCAATAAATCCAAGGAAGAGGCATCTAAAATGGCCAGAGGAAGCAGCAAACCGGAGGACTGGGAGACATTTAGAATTTAACAGAGGAGAACAAGGGTTTAATTCAGAGGGGACAAATAGAGCATGAAAGAAAGCTTGCGGGGAATATAAAAACTGACGGTAAATGGTTCTTTAGATATGTAAAAAGGAAAAGCTTAATGAAGACAAATGTAGATCCCTTACAGTCAGGGACAGGTGAATTTATAATGGGAAACAAGGAAATGGCAGAACAGTTAAACAAGTACTTTGGTTCTGTCTTCACTAAGGAAGACACAAACAATCTCCAAACAAATTGATTGTGTCCAAAGTGCCTTTGTAAAATATTGGGGATTGGAACCAGAAACTGGCAAGTTTGCTTTAGTCAGTACTATTGTACACGGGTTGCAACCTCGTCTGAAACAAATGTTCTGTGTAACTTGTAGAATGGGAAACGAAAGATATGTATGATGTTCTGTCTATTTTACAACATTGTCAGTGCCAGAATGAACAACGGCAGCAGAAGGTTAATGAGAAACCAGGACGTAGAGACATCTTACCCTGTGGGTCCTAAAGTTCCGAAGGGAAAAATGTTTGGAAGGGGAAGAGTGAGGTCAGTGGGAGGGAGAGGGGCAAGTATGAATAACTTGTTTTCATTGTGGTCAATATGGACACTGGGTTAGAAACTGTCCGTACTGCGACACTTCAAACACTAGCCAGGGACACCATCCCAATGTTCACACGAGGGGTGTCCAAACTAACCAGGGGCACCATCCTAATGTTTACACTAACAACATCGTGCGCTGGGCCACACTGATCCCCTCCACTTCCCACTGAGCAGATGGTGAACCACATGACTGCAATCTTGTTACCAGACTCCCCACCACACCTTGAACGGACCTTGTAGATCATCCGCTCACAAATCCAGAATATGGATTTTTCTTTGATGGACCCTCTACCAGAGTGCCTGACTGCTGGCTCCCTTCAAACGGGCCATGTGATATCAACCTCCAGCTCCACACTTGAATCAGCAGCAGTGCTGTCCAACTGCTCTGCTCAACCTGCTGATCTCATTGTCATCACCCGTGCATGTATTCTAGCCAAATCTAACACTGTCAACATTTACACAGATTCCCGCTATGCCTTTGGAGTAGTCGATGATTTTGCTAAATTATGGGAAGCCAGCGGATTTTTAACATCCTCCGGTACCCCTATAAGACACGAGATAATGATCCGTAAACTGTTGAAAGCTAATCAATTCCCCACAGCTGTTGCAGTAGTGAAATGTTCCACACACACTAAAGGTCAGGATGACATCTCCTCAGCAATGCCCGAGCTGACGTCTCCTCACCCAATGCCCAACCTGCCCCCGGGTTGCAGCCAATGCGGGGACCTGGGGAGGGGAGTCACCGCGCCGGGCATGGGTGGAAATCGCATTTAAAACATGGGTGAGGACACAATGAGCTCTGGTGTCCACAGCAACCTACTGCCCACGGGCCGGGTCCACTTCATAACCCGAAATCATCCCGCCCGCAGGCGTATTGTTTTCCAATTAATTTTCACGACCTGGGCAATACAGAGAGACCTGGAGCAAGAGAGCCCACCTGTGCGCTACAACCAGTCCCGGCGCATTTGAGCCGACTGGCTGAAGCGCCTAGGTCACATTACGTGGGATGGGGCGGGGGGGGCGAGTTGTCCCCCACCGTTCAAAACATAGGGGGGGGACAGGTCCCCCCATCCCCCTGCTGGGTACCCTCGCCCTCTCACTCCCCGGATCCAGAATGCTCGCCCCATTCCCCCCACCCCCGACGCAGGGCTGCGATGGACTGGCCGGGGGGCAGAAAGGGAAACTTGCCCATGGAGCTTTCAGGTCAATGAAGGGGAAATAAGATTATGATGCCACTCACGTAAAGGCGGAAGGGGCAAGTGAGGGCGCTATTTTGTCCACTGCCACGGAACCCGCCTAATATCCTGCAGCATGGGATGTGTTCAGAGGCTGCTGCGGGCCGGATGAAATCTCGTGGTGGGCCGGGTGTGGCCCGCGGGCCATAGTTTGGACGTCCCCTGCTTTAAATTAACATCGATATTGATATTAAACATCTTGGTGTTAATTCCACTTGACACTGCTAGAGATTTTATAACATCACTTTGTATTGGTGGACGGCTGACACTTTGATCAAGCAGCAAAATGGCATGAAATATGTAATGGGGCTTTGTTCAGCTCTTTGTCCACTTAGATTGTGGCGGACATGCAGTATTCTATGGCATGCATACATACACACATACACACATATATATATGCGCACATACACACATACACACATACACACATATACATATATACATACATACACACATACATACACACATACACACACACACATACATACATACACACATACATACATACACACATACATACACAGAAGGCTGGAGAAACATTTCAGGGTCTCGACCCGAAACGTCGCCTATCTCCTTCGCTCCTTAGATGCTGCTGCACCCGCTGAGTTTCTCCAGCCTTTTGTGTACCCTCGAATCTCCAGCATCAGCAGTTCCTTCTTTAATACATACATACACACATACTGTACATACATACACATGTAGCGGCCTGGACGAAGTCAGCAAAAGGCCAGACACCAGGCAGTTTCAGAAGTAGTTTAATGAAGTCTCGAGAACACCCCGCACCCCAGCAAGCAGGATGTAGGAAAACCCCATGGGCAGATAACCATTCCTGTCCTTCAAGAGACGAGGGGGTGACCCAAGGAGTGGACTAACCCCCAGGGACTGCCATAGGACCCCCACTCCCCAAGAACCTGAGGCACGAAACGGACAGGAGAGCGACCAGCCCGGGTGCACACCATGCCCGGCACAGGAACGGGTCACTGACCAACAGGTGCAGGGGACGTAGTTGCCACTGGTGGAGGCACCATAGACGGAGGGCGACCTTATTTACGGGGCCGCGCTGCCAGCACCGGCCGATCAATGTCAATATTCGCCGGCTTCAGCTACGCAACTGAAACAGTCTCATGCTGACCCCCCATGTCCAGGACGAATGTAAACGAGCCATGCTCTAGCGATTGGAAGGGACCCTCGTACGGCCGCTGGAGGGGTGTCCGATGAGCCTCGCTACGAAGGAAGACGAACTGCCTGCAGCTCCCCTTCGATGATGATAATAGCACCAACCCCCTCTGCTGGCGTCTGGTAGAACTGCAGGTGAAGTTGGCTGTGCTGCACCAGAGCGACCTCTGCTGGTGTCGGGTGGAAGCAAAGATCCTATAGCAAGCTTCCTGTAAGATCTTTGTGTGGAACCAAAGATGATCTTTGGGTGGAACTGTAGAAGGGCCATGCTGGAGAGTTGTGCCTGCACTGGAATGCCTGATGCCGCGGGGGCCAACCGGGAGCAGCGGAGATCCGGTCAATAGCGCCCCCGAACTGCTCGGCGCCGCCCGATGCCGCGGGAAGGACGGCTGCTGACGGGACATCCACAGCTGGTCAAGCACACTGATCACGTAAAAGTCTTAACGTTTCGTCTACCGTTACCCCTCACAGAGCAAACTGTGCTTCTGACTGCTGGAACCAGATATCAGGCTCTCCAGTCCACAAGGTCGGGAGTTTTACTACAACGACGTTGTTATCCATCACGGTGTGTGATGAACATCGGGGTCACCAGTTGTAGCCACCTGGACGATGTCAGGGAAAGGCCAGACACCAGGCAGGTTCAGAAGTAGTTTAATGAAGTTTCGAGAACACACCGCACCCCACCGAGCAGGATCTGGGAAAACCCCGTGGACAGACAATCATCCCTGTCCTTCAAGGGATGAGGGAGTGACCCAAGGAGTGACCTAACCCCCACGGACCACCACACATACATACATACATACACACATACTAACATAGAAACATACACACATACTAACATATACACATGCACATAGATACACATCCATACACATACATACTAACATACATACCAGGGATGTGTGGTCAGGGGAGGCAGGGCGGGCAGAGCCTCACCTGTCACACTCCCAATGAAAATAGCTGTTAAGAAAAGTAAAGAAAAAGAATAATAAAACAAATATAAAGATGTTCCCACTGATCTGTGTTATAAATGTCATTTCTATATGAATCTAATCATTTTTATAGTTAAAATCGCTAATTTGTGCAGCTCCACTGCAAATACAGGGAGAGATGAGGGGTGAAGCAGCGACAAGCTGAGCCTCCCCTCTGATAGCGCAACCCGTCTGAAACTGGATGGAGCGCGGGCAATACGCGGGTGCCTGTTACTATCTCTATGTTTGTCACCAATGTATTGTTTGTAACCCCTTCATTGCACATTTCACGTATAAATATATTAAATTTAGGCTCATTGGTCTCGTCAGAAAACTGCAATGAAAAAGCATCAGGGGAGGCAGCGAGAACTACCTGAAATTAGAGAAGCCACTGTTCATACCGCATAAACTACCCAAGCAAATATGAGGTGCTGTTCCTCCAATATGCGGTGGTCCTCACTCTGGCCATGGAGGAGGCCCAGGACAGAAAGGTCGGATTCGGAATGGGAGGGGGAGTTGAAGTGTTGAGTCACTGGGAGATCAGGTTGGTTGTTGTGAACTGAGTGGAGGTGTTGTGAGAAGTGATCGCCAAGCCTGCGCTTGGTCTCACTGAGGTTGATCATACGCTGATTAATACAACCACATTTTTGTTTGGAAGTGGAAAGAAATAATAGAAGTTGCATTCATTGCAATGTGTAAAAAGAGTTGAGATACTGTATTATAATTTTGCTGCATGTCATTGTGGTATATATCATGTCTTGGTTGATGAATATGTTTAGTTTGTGACTTTATTTGAAGCAGAAATAATATGTGAATGCTTCATTGAGCATAATTCCGACTGGTAACTACGCACTCGGCCAAGCACATTATCACACGCGTCATGCAAGCCGTCTTAAATGACCACCTGAACTGTAATTTGGCAACTTAAAAAGCTGCCAACGTTGCCCGGCTGACAACAGAGAAAAAAAATTAAGTGAGAGCCCTGCAAGGTGTATAATAATGCTGACACTGTCATAGGCCTTTCTTACATATGCTGTCACATATGCTGTCTCTAAACAACCCTTCAGTAATTTTCCTTGCCCTCCATTTCAGAATAATAGTGTTTTAAGCCGATAACTCGACACTAGCAGTGGCAATGAATCAATAAATAAATAAATAGCGCAGCTTTCCAGCCCCTCATCTCATTGGCCACACTCGACTGCAAATTGGTGTCAATCCGGTGGACCATCTTCCTCTCGTTGTGGGGGTGGGGGATTGGGAGGGGCCTCACAAGTGGGACAGCCTGGGGCTTCTCTTCATCTAAATCTGGTACCTTTACCATGGTGTTGAGTTAGGACTGATTGCGAAAACCCCCGGTTCACAGTAGCGAAGAGGTGAAAAAAAAAAGAATGGGAAGGAAAGTTTGAGAATGGACAACAGAGTGTGGTCAGGGCCAATTGCAAGGGGGGAGTGAATACGGAGGTCAAAGTACTGTATATGTATGCGCAAAGTATAAGGAATAAAGTGGACGAGCTTGAGGCTCAGTTAGAAACTGGCAAGTATGATGTTGTGGGAATCAGAAACATGGCTGCAAGAGGGCCAGGGCTGGGAACTGAATATTCAAGGGTATACCTCCTATCGAAAAGACAGGTGGGCAGAGCGGGTGGGGTTGCCCTGTTGGTGAGGAATTAAATTCAGTCACTTGCAAGGGGTGACATTGAAACAGGAGATGTGGAGTCAGTATGGATAGAACTAAAGAATTGTAAGGGTTAAAATACCCTAATGGGACTATTCTACAAGCCCCCAAACAGTAGCCTGGACATAGGGCGCAAGTTGAATCAGGAGTTAGAATTGGCATGTAGTAAAACTAATGTGTGGTTGTTATGGGAGATTTCAACATGTCGGTAGACTGGGAAAATCAGGTTGGTACTGGACCCCAAGAAAGGAACATAGAAACATAGAAACATAGAAAATAGGTGCAGGAGTAGGCCATTCGGCCCTTCGAGCCTGCACCGCCATTCAATGTGATCATGGCTGATCATCCAACTCAGTATCCCGTACCTGCCTTCTCTCCATACCCCCTGATCCCTTTAGCCACAAGTGCCACATCTAACGCCCTCTTAAATATAGCCAATGAACTGGCCTCAACTACCTTCTGTGGCAGAGAATTCCAGAGACTCACCACTCTCTGTGTAAAGAATGTTTTCCTCATTTCGGTCCTAAAGGAATTCCCCCTTATCCTTAGACTGTGACCCCTTGTTCTGGACTCCCCCAACATCGGGAGCAATCTTCCAGCATCTAGCTTGTCCAACCCCTTAAGAATTTTGTAGGTTTCTATAAGATCCCCCCTCAATCTTCTAAATTCCATCGAGTACAAACCGAGTCTATCCAATCTTTCCTCATATGAAAGTCCTGACATCCCAGGAATCAGTCTGGTGAATCTTCTCTGTACCCCCTCTATGGCAAGGATGTCTTTCCTCAGATTTGGAGACCAAAACTGTACGCAGTACTCCAGGTGTGGCCTCACCAAAACCCTGTACAACTGCAGTAGAACCTCCCTGCTCCTATACTCAAATCCTTTCGCTATGAATGCTAACATACCATTTGCTTTCTTCACTGCCTGCTGCACCTGCATGCCTACTTTCAATGACTGGTGTACCATGACACCCAGGTCTCGTTGCATCTCCCCCTTACCTAATCTGCCACCATTCAGATAATAGTCTACCCTCATGTTTTTGCCACCAAAGTGGATAACCTCACATTTATCCACATTGTACTGCATCTGCCATGCATCTGCCCATTCACTCAGCCTATCCAAATCACCCTGCAGCCTCCAAGCATCCTCCTCACACCTAACTATACCCCCCAGCTTGGTATCATCTGCAAATTTGGAGATGTTGCATTGAATTCCCTCGTCCAAATCATTAATATATATTGTAAATAGCTGGGGTCCCAGCACTGAGCCTTGCGGCATCCCACTAGTCACTGCCTGCCATTCTGAAAAGGACCCGTTTACTCCTACCCTTTGCCTCCTGTCTGCTAGCCAGTTCTCTAAGCCAGAACTTTGTAGAGTGCCTTTGTGATGGATTCTTTGAACAGCTTGTATTGGAGCCTACCAGGGAGAAGGCAATTCTGGATTTCGTGTTATGTAATGAATCGGATTTGATAAAGGAACTCGAGGTTAATGAGCCATTAGGAGGCAGTGACCATAACATGGTTAGGTTTAATCTACAATTGGAGAGGGAAAAGAGTAGATCGGAGGTGTCAGTGTTGCAGTTAAATAAAGGGGACTATGGGGCCATGAGGGAGGAGCTGGCCAAAGTTTACTGGAAAGATACACTAGCTGGGATGACAGTGGAACAAAAATGGCAGGTGTTTCTAGGAATAATACAGAAGGTGCAGGATCAGTTCATTCCTAGGAGGAAGAAAGATTTCAAGGGGAGAAAGGGACGACCATGGCTGACAAGGGACGTCAGGGACAGTATAAAAATTAAAGCGAAGAAGTACAACGTAGCAAAGATGAGCGGGAAGCAAGAGCATTGGGTAATGTTTAAAGAGCAACAGAAGATAACCAAAAAGGCAATACGGAGAGAAAAGATGAGGTACGAAGGTAAGCTAGCCAAGAATATAAAGCAGGATAGTAAAAGCTTCTTTAGGGATGTGAAGAGGAAAAAATTAGTTAAGACCAAAGTTGGACCTTTGAAGATCGAAAAAGGTGAATTTATTATGGGGAACAAGGAAATGGCAGATGAGTTGAACAGGTACTTTGGTTCTGTCTTCACTAAGGAGGATACAAACAAACTTCCTGATATAGTAGTAGCCAGAGGATCTGGGGTGACAGAGGAACTAAAGGAAATCCACATTAGGCAGGAAATGGTGTTGGATAGACTGATGGGACTGAAGGCTGATAAATCCCCAGGGCCTGATGGTCTGCATCCCAGGGTACTTAAGGAAGTGGCTCTAGAAATCGTGGATGCATTGGTGAATACTTTCCAATGTTCTATAGATTCAGGATCAGTTCCTGTGGATTGGAGGGTAGCTAATGTTATACCACTTTTTAAGAAAGACGGGAGAGAGAACACGGGGAATTATAGACCAGTTAGCCTGGCATTGGTGGTGGGGAAGATGCTGGAGTCAATTATAAAAGATGAGATAGCCGAACATTTGGATAGCAGTAACAGGATCGGTCCGAGTCAGCATGGATTTATGAAGGGGAAATCATGCTTGACTAATCTTCTGGAATGTTTTGAAGATGTAACTTGGAAAATGGACAAGGGAGAGCCAGTGGGTGTAGTGTACCTGGACTTTCAGAAAGCATTTGATAAGGTTCCACATAGGAGATTAGTGGGCAAAATTAGGGCACATGTCATTGGGGGTAGAGTGCTGACATGGATAGAGAAATGGTTGACAGACAGGAAACAAAGAGTAGGGATTAACGGGTCCTTTTCAGAATGGCAGGCAGTGGCTAGTGGGGTACCGCAAGGCTCGGTGCTAGGACTGCAGCTATTTACAATATACATCAATAATTTGGATGAAGGGATTCAAAGTAACATTAGAAAATTTGCAGATGACACAAAGCTGGGTGGCAGTGTGAACCGGGAGGGGGATGCTATGACAATGCAGGGTGACTTGGACAGGTTGGGGGAGTGGGCAGATGCATGGCAGATGAAGTTTAATGCGGATAAATGTGAGGCTATCCACTTTGCAAGCAAAAACAGGAAGGCAGATTACTATCTAAATGGCGTCGAGTTGGGAAAAGGGAAAGTACAATGGGATCTGGGGGTCCTTGTACATCAGTCTATGAAAGTAAGCATGCAGGTACAGCAGGCAGTGAAGAAAGCGAATGGCCTGTTGGCCTTTATAACAAGAGGAATCGAATATAGGAGCAAAGAGGTCCTTCTGCAGTTGTACAGAGCCCTAGTGAGACCACACCTGGAGTATTGTGTGCAGTTTTGGTCCCCTAATTTGAGGAAGGACATTCTTGATATTGAGGGAGTGCAGCGTAGGTTTACAAGGTTAATTCCCGGGATGGCGGGACTGTCTTATGCTGGGAGAATGGAGCAGTTGGGCTTGTACACTCTGGAGTTTGGAAGGATGAGAGGATATCTCATTGAAACATATAAGATTGTTAAGGGTTTGGACAGGCAAGAGACAGGAAACATGTTCCTGATGTTGGGGGAGTCCAGAACCAGGGGCCACAGTTTAAGAATAAAGAGTAAGCGATTTAGAACGGAGATGAGGAGACACTTTTTCTCACAGAGAGTGGTGAGTCTGTGGAATTCTCTGCCTCAGAGGGCGGTGGAGGCAGATTCTCTGAATGCTTTCATAAGAGAGAGCTAGATAGGGCTTTTAAAAATAGGGAGTCAGCGGATATGGGGAGAAGGCAGGAACGGGGTACTGATTGGGGATGATCAGCCATGACCACATTGAATGGCGGTGCTGGCTTGAATAGCCAAATGGCCTACTCCTGCACCTATTGTCTATTGTCTATTGTCTATTGAATGGCTCTGTGTAATCCGGCAAGCCGTATGTGGGAGCAGATGCTAACGTGGACATTAGATAGATAGATAATCTTTGTGTGTCAAAGGCTGCGTTAGTGCTGTTGGTCCATATGATGCACTCAGGTGTTTCTGGGGAAAGTAAATCCTGAAGGGGGCGGGTATGTTCTGCATAGCTGGCGATCCACTGCCTACAGTATCGCACTATCCCCAGGAAGTGCACAAGTTCCTTGTTCAATATGGCTTTCGGAATTTTAAGATTGGCTGTGACCTTCTGTTGTGAAATTAATCTTGATCCCTCGGAGAATACATGGCCACTATATGTTACACTAGTCTGACAATGTTGCAAGGGGAAGCATGTTAGTCCAGAGCAGCTATCTTTCCCCCATAACTTCAAACTCCTTTTTTGTTTTGTCCTTGGAAAGTCCCAATACCATAGGTCTCAAATCTTTGATCTCGTATTCTTTGTCAACATGAAGGGTTAAATGGGGTTCAGCGTTTCCATTTCCTTTATGTGACCACTGTTTATCCAAATGTAATTCTACTGCTGCGACACCTTCTGTCCCACAGTGTGTAGAAGTAATGTTAAGCAGTTCACAGTTGCCAAGGGAAGAAGTTGCAGTTTTGGCATAAATGCCTCTTGTCCGGTACGGTGGTAATTGGCTGTAAGTTGGTGTGTTAATATTGTGGAATTATTGTATATCCAAAACTAGAGAGCCCTTCAACCTCATGGAGCAGGTAGCATGAACAATCTCTATGGAGAGCAGAAGGGGGAGGGGATGGGAAGATATGGGCAGTGGTAGAATCTCATTGGAGGTGGCGAAAATGTTGAAGCATTATATGTTGTAATCCTCAGGGTGACATGGTCACTTAATACTTGGGCCTTGATGCTGACTGTTTCCAAAAAGGTTATTCACAGAAAAGGGGGTGGTCTAATGGGTGGTCTGGCTTGCGTTGTTAGTGTGAACATTGGGATGGTGTCCCTGGTTAGTTTGGAGACCCCTGGTGTGAACATTGGGATGGTGTCCCTGGTTAGTTTGGAGACCCCTGGTGTGAACATTGGGATGGTGTCCCTGGTTAGTTTGGAGACCCCTGGTGTGAACATTGGGATGGTGTCCCTGGTTAGTTTGGAGACCCCTGGTGTAAACATTGGGATGGTGTCCCTGCCATTTTGCTGCTTGATCAAAGTGTCAGCCGTCCACCAATACAAAGTGATGTTATAAGATCTGTGGCAGTGTCAAGTGGAATTAACACCAAGATGTTTAAAATTAATATCGGTGTTAGTTTAAAGCAGGGGACGTCCAAACTATGGCCCGTGGGCCACGCCCGGCCCACCACGAGATTTCATCCGGCCCGCAGCAGCCTCTGAACATGTCCCATGCTGCGGTCTATTAGGCGGGTTCCATGGCAGTGGACAAAACAGCGCCCTCACTTGGCCCTCCCGCCTTTACATGAGTGGCATCATAATCTTTTTCCCCCTTCATTGACCCGACAGCTCCATGGGTAAGTTTCCCTTTCTGCTCCCCGGCCAGTCCATCGCAGCCCTGCACCGGGGGGGGGGGGGGGGGGGGGGGGGGGGGGAGGGGGGTGGGGGGGGCGAGCATCCTGGATCCGGGGGAGGGAGAGGGCGAGGGTACCCAGCGGGAGGGATGGGGGGGACCTGTTCCCTTCATGTTTTGAAAGGTGGGGGACCCCATGTTATGTGACCTAGGCGCTTCAGCCAGTCGGCTCAAATGCGCCGGGACTGGTTGTAGCGCCCAGGTGGGCTCTCTTGCTCCAGTTCTCTCTGTATTGCCCAGGTCGCGAACACCAATTGGAAAACTATACGCCTGCTGGCGGGGTGATTTCGGGTTACGAACCGGATCCGGCCCGTGGGCAGTAGGTTGCTGTAGGCACCAGAGCTCATTGTGTCCTCACCCATGTTTTAAATGCGATTTCCGCCCATGCCCGGCACAGTGACCCCCCCCCCCCCCTCCCCAGGTCCCCACACCGGCTGCAACCCTGGGAGCAGGTTGAGCAGAGCAGTTGGATAGCAATGCTGCTGATTCAAGTGTGGAGCCGGAGGTTGGTATCACATAGACCGTTTGAAGGGAGCCAGCAGTCAGGTAGAGGGTCCCTCAAAGGAAAATCCATATTCTGGATTTGTGAGCGGATGATCTACAAGGTCCGTTCAATGTGTGGTGGTGAGTCTTTTAACAAGATTGCAGTTATGTGGTTCACCATCTTGTACGGACAGTTTCTAACCCACTGTCCATATTGACCACAATGAAAACAAGTTATTCTTACTTGCCCCCCTCCCTCCCAGTGACCTCACTCTCCCCTTCCCAACATTCTTCCCTTCGGGGCTTTAGGACCCACAGGGTAAGATGTCTCTACGTCCTGGTTTCTCATTAACGTTCTGCTGCCGTTGTTCATTCTGGCACTGACAATGTTGTAAAATAGACAGAACATCATACATATCTTTCGTTTCCCATTCTACAAGTTACACAGAACCTTTTTTTTCAGACGAGGTTGCAACCCGTGTACAATAGTACTGACTAAAGCAAATTTGCCAGTTTCTGGTTCCATTCCCCAATATTTTACAAAGGCACGATGGACACGATCAATATAATTCCCATAGTCCTGGTCTTGCTTCTGAACAATATGAAACATCTTTGCCCAGTATATTACAAATGGATAATATTCACGTCACACAGTTTTCAAAAGAGTAAAATGATCTGCAGTATCTTCCCAATTAAATTTTGTTTGAATAGATTTCCATTTATTTGAATCAAGCATCGCATCGAGAGTCACATCAACATCATTTTTGGGTGGTTTATAAAATTTGTCCAATATATCCAATAGATGAATTAATTCCTCAATATCATCTTTGGGTTTAAGCAAGCCTTGAATTGGGCTTTAACCTCAATGGGTGTCCATGGTCTGTAAACTGTAAAGCCCCTGTCCCACTTAGGCAATTTTTAGGTGATTGCCAGTGACAGTCACAGTCGTAGCAGGACGCCAACATGGACCCAACCTATGACAATGTCTACGTCAAGCTATATCAAGCTACCACCCAGTTGACATCAATCTACGACAACACCTACGGCAACCAATACGACACCTACGACAAATTTTGACCACACAGATGACAACCTACGACAACCGGAGTCAACCTACAATCAATGTCACCTGACGTCATCCTGACGACAATCTATGACAGAGCCTACGTCAGGAGAAGACAGGCAACGCCAAGCCCACTGTCGCCAAAAGGTTTTGAACATTTCAAAATCCAGCGGCGACAAGAAGAAAGTTACGATACTTGGGGAGACAACTCACGACAATACAAGAGTCACCCCGCGACCATGTGGCGACACCCTATTTTCCGGCTATCGGACAGGCCCTTTAGAAGATCTGCTTGGGGACATGGAAAGGCTTGCATGGGTGCTTGTATATTAGGTGGAGCTATGGCTTCATTACTCCTCTCCCCTTGATTAACTATTTTACTACGTATGATCGGTCCCGGTGAGGAGATGGAGGAATCTGGTATCGCATCGGTCGGGGCTGCAGCTTGTTGTGTGCATCTATAGGGGGTAGTAGTACCTGTTGTTCTAGTGGGGAAGCAGATGGAGGAGCACCTTCAGGTGGTGGTGGGTATATGGGAGCCCAATCAACATGGTCACTGCCATCGTCCTCATCCTCGTCACATCTTTTAGTGTTATGTTTCAAAATCATCACCTGTTCTGTTGATGGGGGAGAATAAGGTGATGGAATGTGACCATGGCCATGGCTTTGTGATTTTCCTCCAGATTCTGATTTTTACGATTTCTGTACGTGCATATGTTTATAACTGTTAACCTGGGGCGCCTTTGTTTCACATAGCTGCCACATTGTATTTTACTTCGGAGTCACATGAGTGACTACGTGAAGAAGGCCATCAGCCCGCATGTGCGTCATTACATCTAGCGCATTGCGCAACGGCTGGCGGGCGCGTTGCTCCTTCCAGCGGTAAGTTTAAACCTGAAGGTAAGTTTTCAACTTATTCCCAGGTTCTGTTTTTTCTCATTTCTCGCTATTGGTTTTCTTTTGTTAAATAAAGCATCAACCTGTTTAATTCTGTATCATGTTTGAATGCATTATTTGTTATTACTCATCCTGTGTCAATCGAGGCAGTGTGTCGTATGGACTCGTATCCATGGCATTAAATCACAGAGCTTTGAAGTCTTCATGGAATCACTCACGTGACTCCGAAGCAAAATAGTAAGATTAAACGAGAACTTTCCAGTTGGAAGTTTGATCTTTATTTTATGAGGAGTTCCGATGAACAATTACATGCCCAACGCTTCCAACCCTCGTATCATAAAGGTCATCTGGTAGTTCTACTCTTCTCTAATCTTACTATGGTCAGTTCACCTACTGTTATCTGTGATTTCACACCGCAGCTTTGAAGATTGACGCGCATGTGGGCTGATGACCTTCTTCACGTAATCGCTCATCGTAACTCCTCATAAAATAAAGTTCAAACTTCAAACTGGTAAGTTCTCATTTAATCTTACTATTCTTTCACATTTCTGCTTCTCATTGTCCACTCTCACCATTTCTCAACATTGAATTGAATTGAATTTCTTTACTTGTCATTCAAAATAAATCTGAACGAAATTCCATTACCATGCAGTGATAACAATAAAAAATGAATGAATTAATATGTTTATTGGCCAAATATTCACATACAAGGAACAATACAAGATGTATTGTAAATGTGTGACCACACATTACCGAAGGTCCATAGGGTATGCCATGAAACTAGTTTGAGACCTAACGCCCCTGGTTAGTTCTGGTTGATTAAATCAAAAACATAAAATATTATGTTATTAGCAAATGTGCCCATCCTGTCCAGTCGCAATTTATGTAGTGACTGGACCCGTTGTACTGAGGCCAGTGCCATGGGGATAACTACCTTATGAGAGCCGGCTAAAGATAAGGATGTAGCTGGAGCCCCCTGGTGAAGTAATGTTAACATAACGTCAATGTCCCATACTTCCGTGTAACTGGGCCTGGGAGAGCTTGTGTTAAAGATATCATATATAATTCTGGATATCAGAGGGTGAGACCCGACAGTGTGGGTCCCACTTACTGCAGCAAATACAATGAGAAGGCATGTTGGCACAGTTAATGGCACTGTAACTTAATTATTGTCAAAGACCCATTTGAAAATGAACTCTGAGATGTCAGTTATCCGTGCTGTACAGTATGTAACATGTGTATTCAATCTAAAACACTTCCCATCTGCTGAAGTGGAAATGTACTGCCTTTTGGTGCTTTCCCTGCACTGTGCAGTGAGCACTACATGGATCGGTCTGACAACCCGAGCCACAGGAATAGTCATCTCAGATTCTGCAAGTCAATGAATTGATGTATAATGCAGAGGCTGGTTTCCCGTGTCACAGGCTGAACCAGCAAAGTTTTATGTTTTGAATAACCATATAAGGTTCCATATTATTCCCAACATTAGTGGGAACCCATGGCTGCATATGCCAGTCATGCAGTTCGAAAAGCCTCAAGCGGTATCTTGCTGGATTTATTGCAAGACCCGACTGATGAGGCAGAATGGAGGAAAGACGTGCAAGAACATTCCTCACGGTGTGGCAATAATGTATCTCTCGCCACTGTATGTCACATATTTTGCAACTGGGAAATGAGCCTGGATGTAAACATATCAATATTTGGTGTTCCATCGAGCCATAATGACATTAACTACTTTGTGATCCAACATCCATTCTGTGTTGTCATTGATTTCACTTGATGATACAATAGCCTCAAATGAGGTTAGGTTAATATCACAGGTTACTTTAACTTGATTGTACCCATGTGATTAACATATGGCACCACCATAGTGTATCTTGGAGTTGAGCATGCAGATTATGCATATTCTCACAATAACCTTTAACTTATAGATTGCATCTAGTGTATGTAGTTGATACCAATAATTGGAAAAATTGGTAACTCATGCAACCCGCATCCGCCTCCGTAACTGGAGATGGCATTTGTAATTTCTCATCTTTGAGCACTAGCATCAGTTTGTAATTACTGAAGATTACTGACCAAAATTACTGGAGCAAATCTGAATGCTCACACCATTGTGACTTTGGTAGCTTCAGCTGGTAATAGCATAGGTCTATTGACAATGACCTATATGGTACTTGAGAGGTTAATTCTTTGCACGTTGTAAGTTCTGATAATGCAAAGGCCCAATTTGCACCGCTGAACCACAGCTGCTATATTGCCAATTACACTTCATGAATAGAAGGCTGATTCACAACAACAAGGTTGTTACAGGCTTCTGTTAATCTCTTGTGGAGTCCCTGTTAAGTTGATAGTTAAATGTAAATCCCAATAATCAATAGTTCTGATTGGTATCAACATAGAAACATAGAAACATAGATATTAGGTGCAGGAGTAGGCCATTCGGCCCTTCGAGCCTGCACCGCCATTCAATATGATCATGGCTGATCATCCAACTCAGTATCCCGTACCTGCCTTCTCTCCATACCCTCTGATCCCCTTAGCCACAAGGGCCACATCTAACTCCCTCTTAAATATAGCCAATGAACTGGCCTCAACTACCCTCTATGGCAGAGATTTCCAGAGACCCACCACTCACTGTGTGAAAAAAGTCCTTCTCATCTCAGTCCTAAAGGATTTCCCCCTTATCCTTAAGCTGTGACCCCTTGTCCTGGACCTCTCCAACATCGGGAACAATCTTCCTGCATCTAGCCTGTCCAACCCCTTAAGAATTTTGTAAGTTTCTATAAGATCGCCTCTCAATCTCCTAAATTCTAGAGAGTATAAACCAAGTCTATCCAGCCTTTCTTCATAAGACATCCCAGGAATCAGTCTGGTGAACCTTCTCTGCACTCCTTCTATGGCAATAATGTCCGTCCTCAGATTTGGAGACCAGAACTGTACGCAATACTCCAGGTGTGGTCTCACCAAGACCCTATACAACTGAAGTAGAACCTCCCTGCTCCTATACTCAAATCCTTTTGCTATGAAAGCTAACATACCATTCGCTTTCTTCACTGCCTGCTGCACCTGCATGCCTACTTTCAATGACTGGTGTACCATGGAACCCAGGTCGTGCTGCATCTCCCCTTTTCCTAATCGGCCACCATTTAGATAATAGTCTGCTTTCCTGTTTTTGCCACCAAAGTGGATAACCTCACATTTATCCACATTATACTGCATCTGCCAATCATTTGCACACTCACCCTGCCTATCCAAGTCACCTTTCAGTCTCCTAGCATCCTCCTCACAGCTAACACTACCCCCCAGCTTAGTGTCATCCGCAAACTTGGAGATATTGCCATCAATTCCCTCATCCAGATCATTAAAGTATTTGTAAATAGCTAGGGACCCAGCACTGAGCCTTGCGGTACCCCACTAGTCACCGCCTGCCATTGTGAAAAGGACCCGTTTACTCCTACTCTTTGCTTCCTGTTTGCCAGCCAGCTCTCTATCCACATCAATACTGAACCCCCAATGCCGTATGCTTTAAGTTTGTATACTAATCTCTTATGTGGGACCTTGTCGAAAGCCTTCTGGAAGTCCAGATACACCACATCCACTGGCTCTCCCCTATCCACGCTACTAGTTACATCCTCGAAAAATTCCACAAGGTTTGTCAGACATGATTTATCTTTCGTACATCCATGCTGACTTGGTCCAATGATTTCACCACTTTCCAAATGTGCTGCTATCCCATCTTTAATAAATGACTCTTGCAGTTTCCCCACTACCAATGTTAGACTAACTGGTCTGTAATTCCCCGTTTTCTCTCTCCCCCCCTTCTTAAAAAGAGGGGTTACGTTTGTTACCCGCCAATCTTCAGGAACTACTCCAGAATCTAAAGAGTTTTGAAAGATTATCACATGCATCCACTATTTCCGGAGTTACGTCCTTAAGTACACTGGGATGCAGCCTACCTGGCCCTGGGGATTTATCGGCCTTTAATCCATTCAATTTACCCAACACCACTTCCCGACTAACCTAGATTTCACTCAAGTCCTTCTTTGACCCGCGGTCCCCTGCTATTTCCGGCGGATTATTTATGTCTTCCTTAGTGAAGACGGAACCAAAGTAGTTACTCAATTGGTCCTCCATAACCTTGTTCCCCATGATCAACTCACCTGTTTCTGACTGCAAGGAACCTACATTTGTTTTAACTAATCTCTTTCTCCTCACATATCTATAAAAATGTTTGCAGTCAGTTTTTATGTTCCCTGCCAGTTTTCTTTCATAATCTATTTTTCCCTTCCTAATTAAGCCCTTTTCCCTCCTCTGCTGGTCTCTGAATTTCTCCCAGTTCTCTGGTATGCTAATTTTTCTGGCTACTTTGTACGCATCATCCTTTGCTTTGATACTATCCCTGATTTCCCTTGTTATCCACGGATGCACTACCTTCCCTGATTTATTCTTTTGCCAAACTGGGATGAACAATTTTTGTAGTTCCTCCTCTTAAATGTAGTTCCTCCTCTTAAATGTCTTCCATTGCGTATCCACCGTCAACCATTTTAGAATTGATTGCCAGTCAATCTTGGCCAATTCACGCCTCATACCCTCAAAGTTACCTTTCTTTAAGTGCAGAACCATTGTTTCTGAATTAACAATGTCACTCTCCATCCTAATGAAGAACTCGACCATATTATGGTCACTCTTGCCCAAGGGGGCACGCACAACAAGACTGCTAACTAACCCTTCCTCATTACTCAATACCCAGTCTAAAATAGCCTGCTCTGTCGTTGGTTCCTCTACATGTTGATTTAGATAACTATCCCGCATACTTTCCAAAAAATCCTCTTCCTCATCGCCCCAGCTAATTTGATTCACCAAATCTATATGTAGATTGAAGTCACCCATTATAACTGTTTTGCCTTTGTCGCACGCATCCCTAATTTCCTGTTTGATACCATCCCCAACTTTACTACTACTGTTAGGTGGCCTGTACACAACTCCCACTAGCGTTTTCTGCCCCTTAGTGTTTCGCAGCTCTACCCACACCGATTCCACATCCTCCAAGCTAATGTCCTTCCTTTCCATTGCGTAAATCTCCTCTCTAACCAGCAACGCTACCCCACCTCCTTTTCCTTTCTCTCTATCCCTCCTGAATATTGAATATCCCTGGATGTTCAGCTCCCAGCCTTGGTCACCCTGGAGTCATGTCTCCGTGACCCCAACTATATCATAATCATTAATAACTATCTGCACATTCAACTCATCCACCTTATTACGAATACTCCTTGCATTGAGACACAAAGCCTTCAGGCTTGTTTTTACAACGCTCTTACCCCTTATAGAATTATGTTGAGAAGTGGCCCTTTTTGATTTTTTCCCTGGTTTTGTCTGCCTGACACTTTTACTTTTCACCTTGCTCCCTATTGCTTCTACCCTCGTTTTACACCCACCTGCCTCTCTGCTCTTGTACCCATCCCCCTGCCACATTAGTTTCAATCCTCCCCGACAGCACTAGCAAACACTCCTCCAAGGACATTGGGTCCATTCCAGCCCAGGTGCAGACCGTCCTGTTTGTACTGGTCACACCTCCCCCAGAAATGGTTCCAGTGCCCTAAAAAATGGAATCCCTCCCCCCTGCACCATTACAACTTAAATTTAACTGGATGGATGATGGACCACAATTTCTCAAATATAGTTTGTGGCTGCAACAGTTAATTTTAGTAAAATACAGCATTTAAAACATCATCCAGATAGGCAATAACAAATGTTCTTGAGCTCTGAGCAGCCCAAACACCGGTTTTAGTAATTTGGTAAATAAACCTGGGAGCTGAAGTTAGCCCATTTTGAAACGCTTTAACTGTTATCATTGACCCATCCAGATACATTTCAAATATCTCCGGTGATCCCTGTGAATGGGAACTGAATAGCATGCATCTTTGAGATCGATGCTTGCCATAGCTCCTTTAGAAATCAATTGTTAGACAGTAACAAAGTTTCCTATTCTGAATGTCTATACTGCACATGCGAGTTAAATCTGGATGAAGTTACATCCTCCATCTGTCACCCTGTCCTGATAGGCAATCCTGGCCATAATACTGGGCCTGCCAAGAAAGACAACTCCGGCCCCAATTCCAAGCCTGCTTGGCACCTGTGTATGTTGTGCAGTATAAAGTAATCACATGTTATCATCAGTTTTTTAAAACCAGATCTGAATTTCATGTTATCATTGTCACTTGTACAAAAACACCAGTGTGAATATTACCAACATGTAAATGGTCCACAACCCCATGTTTTGGAAGAACCAGACCCACCTACCTCCACGGCTACCGGTGGTCTTATGGTAAGCCCAAAGGCCGCTGATGCAGGTTCTTTTACCCCTCCTTATTTGGAGAGTAGGACTGATAGGGTGCGTGGATTCCAGTCTGAAAACCTCATCATACTGAGCCTGCCTCAAAAGACAACTCTGGCCATATTTCCGTGCCCAGCTTTCAAGCTGCCACCGGCTTCAGTGAACCGCTTACCCCCGATGGAGGCGTGGGGTGTGTCGTCGCCTACCGATGAAGCTTTGCTCATTGTCGGTACCTTGATTAGTCCGACACCTTCTTGCTTCCTCATCCTGGTCTTACCAGAAGAGAGGATTCGGCGGCTGGTTTGATTTCCTGGATTTCATGCCCCTCCAATGTCACCCTGATAGCGCCGTTCACTGCCAGCACTTGTAGCGTGAGGGAGCTCTGGCCCCTTGCGGGTATACTGCCAACGGCTGGAGACCAACTCTTCCAGCAGCAACACCTTCATTTGCGAGTATCTCTTGAAGCCATAATGCATGTGCTCCAGTATGTTCCACGGACATACTTTGAATTTGAAGTCAGTTACATACTGACCACTCGCACGCCCGTCCACAGAGAGGGAGATTCGTAGGCAGCCCTGAAAACAGGTGCTGCCGCAGGCCCCTGAGGGTACCTGTGCTGATATGGCCCCTCCAGTGGGCCTATATCATGTTTTTTTTTGCTCTGGGTCAGACTGAAACTGACCCTGAATGCTCCCCTCCTCAGAGAGGGAGACATTGTGCAGCCCTGTAACAGGTGCCGCTGCCTGCGGGTTCTCCATAATACCCGGGCTGATAACTCCCTCCTTTGGAGTATATCATTGTGGAGCACCTCTCCATCAGGTGCCCCATGTGGATTTGAACGTTTAAAGACGTTACCCATGTAGGAGGGGATCCTCTCGGTACACAGTGTAGACCTGTGAATGAATCTGTGGACCCGGTGGGAGGCGATCCTCTCCTTCAGGAATTCTCCTGGCCCGACTTGTTTGAATGAACGGGCCTCTTCCCTACGCTCCCCTCTGCAGAGAGGGAGATATAATTTAGTGGCAAACCCTCCAAACGGGGTTGCCTAGATGCTACCGGCACCAGTCTGACGCTGCTGGCTCCACCACCAGTGACTCGAAAGGTGAATTTGACCGCTGCCCGGAACTTGCACTTCCGCGGTGCCCGTAGCGGGTTCCCCGTGGTCCGTTTCCGGGATTCCCCGAGGTCATGACCGGGATTCCCTATGGTCCGTTACTGGGGTTTCCCTCGTTCCATAAAGATTCTCCTGCGGCCCGTCCGGACTTCGCCCGAAACCAGCAGGCAAACTCTGTAAAGAACTTCCTGCAATACAAATACAACCCTAGAAGTATAAAAACTTACCTTGTCGGCTTAAACTTACTGCTGGACAGAGCAACGCTACCACCAGTCGGCTCATTTGTGCAAAGTGAGTCAATGTAATGACACGTATGCAGGCTAACGGCCTTCTTCACGTACTCACTCACGTGACTCCGAAGTACAATCGCATCTTCTCCAGTCACAGGCGGTGACCCCAAGGACTTGACTCCCCCCTCCCTTCCTCCCCCACATTCTCCCCATCCTTCCTCCCCACCACCTACCACCCCCTCCCCCTCCGTCCCTCCCGCCTGCTCCTTCCCCCTAAGTTCCTCCCATCCCTCCTACCCCCCCCCCCCCCGTTCCTCCCTTTCCCTCCTCCCTCTCCTCCTCCTCCTGCCCTTCCCGCGAATGAAGGTATGTTGTTCAGTTGGGAGAGTGTAGACCTGTGAATGAATCTGTGGACCGGGTGGGAGAGTGTCAAGCACGTGCCGTCAGGGTAGGCAAGGTAGGCACTGCCTACCCTGACTAAAATTATGAAATGGCAATTATTAAATATAAGTAGTAAAGGCAGGGGAGAATTATGCCTGTCTCAGAGATCGATCTCTTAGGTAGGCATAATTCTCCGTGCCTTTCATCCGCAGCGCTTGTAACACGCGAAGCTCTGTGCAGCCCACGTGCCGTCAGCGCTGCCTGAAGCCGTCAGTTTCAAGGGGAGCTGAAGGCAGCAGAAATTCTGCCTTTGCAGCACTGCGCAAGCGCATCATCATACTGCGCATGCGCAGCGCGAGTTTCTTGGCGGCATTTTCAAATATGGATTGCCATTATTTTAATAGTATCTTAGCAAACAAAGAGTGAAGAATGCACTTAATGTACCAATAATGTAGTAAGTGCATTTCTTTGTGCTTTATGTTTTTAAATACTGTAGTTCCCGGGGTGGGGGGAGAGCTCCGTTCACAGTGTTTGGGCAGTCTGGCATTGTGAAGGAGGGGATTGGGGTCAGTAACCCACTTGCCACTCTCCGGTCTGAGTGCAGGTAGATGGGACTAGGTGAGAGTAAGTGTTCGGCACAGACTAAAAGGGCCGAGATGGCCTGTTTCCGTGCTGTAATTGCTATATGGTTTTATTGTGGCCGGGGAGTGGATTAGCTCAGCTGGCTGCCGCAGCACTCCGGGCACGGACAGCAGAACTGGCCGCCACTTCCGAGGAAGGAAGCAGCTCGGGTGACTCTTCAGCGCCTTCTAATCACCTCTGGCAGTGCTCTTCGTCTGAACATCTCTCACCTGCCGTTTGCCGGCTTCGCTCATGTCAACCGCGTCCCACAAATCCTTAAATTCCCACAGCCAAGTAACCTCAACCGGACCCATGAACACGCTGTCGGAATTTAAAGATTTGCGGGAAGCCGGCCAGCGAGCGGCAGGTGAGAGATGTTCAGACGGAGAGCACTGCCAGAGGTGATCAGAAGGCGCTGAAGAGCAGCCGGTTCTGGTGTTGGGTCCCGGCGGCCACTCGCACCCGAGCTGCTTCTATCCCCGGAAGTGGCGGCCAGTTCTGCTGTCCGTGCCCGGAGCGCTGCGACAGCGGTGAGTGAGTCTGATATGATCTCTGACCCCCTCCTTCTCAAAACTTCTGCCTTCTCGCACATTTAACCCCTGCCGCAGGCTCCCCACACGCTGTGAAAAGAACTCCCCCTCCAATTGGACCCTTGAATTAGTATTGTCATTCAAAAAGATAACAACTGATTCAACATCCTGGTGTGCTCCCGTTTTTCCCACCATCTCTCCACCTGCCTTCACCGTCCGTCCCCCACCCATTCAGTAATTAAAAAATGAAGGAGATTTAAAACCCTTGGGAAAATTGAATTGTTACTTATTTTTTATTTTTTACGAAGAGAACAATCTGCGCATGCGCGGTTTTAAGATTTTTTTTGAAAGGCGGCTGACTGCCTACCCTGAGTAATTACTCACGGGACATGCCTGGAGAGTGTAGACCTGTGAATGAAGGTATGTTGTCCAGGTGGGAGAGTGTAGACCTGTGAATGAATCTGTGGACCGGGTGGGACACTGTAGATCTCTATGAATTGGACAGGAGTCTGGTGAAGGATGATTGTGCACTGACAACAGAAATGCTAAAGAGATTTGGGCTGCTGGACACAACATGCTGAGCCTGACTTACACAATACAAAGTAATCACCAGGGTTTGTGCTGTTCACATCAGCATCAACACTCACTGTTGTAATGTGCTGTGTAAATTGGGCAATGAACATTGACAGGACTCCATACACCAGGAAAACATAACGATGTTCTGTCAAAGAGATTCCATTAGAGGCCGTGACGCAGGTAGATGCACGCGCATGCACATATACCCCACACCCCAAAACATATTGCACTGGTACCTCAGTAATGGATCTTTATGCATTTCTGTGCATTTGTCTGTTTATTGTTGTCATTCCACTGACATATAGTCATAGAATCAGTGAAACAACCCCACCAGCACACCACAGCCAGGCCTGTCTTTTGGCCCAAATACTCTCATCCCATTTGATGCCTATTAATTTTGAATATTTCTATGCCTCACCTATTTAAGTGCATTGTGTGGGAGAAAGTGAATGGATACGGATAAAGCATTAGTGCTGCCATAGTGGGATAGTATGTTGCAGGCACAAGAGACTGTAGATGCTGGAATCAGGAGCAACAAAACAAAATTGCTGGATGAATCAGAGAATCAATCGACAGTTGATGTTTTGGGGTGAGGATCAACTGGATTACAAGTTGGCCTTGCTCTGGACAAAACTGTAAATGTAATTCATATAGATTCAGATTTCCACAATATTGTCCACGCCCTCTGCAGGAGGCCAGCCCAGAGGACAACTGTAAATGCTTGGAAGTCATCTGGCTTGGACCTTCAGCGGTGGAGTGGATGTCCATCCCTCCCAGATCACCCTACTGCAATATGCAGCCTACTATGCAATATTGCAATAATCATCAGCTCTACTATGGAGAAAGACAAGAACAGGGATGTAATGCTGAGGGGCTATCAGGCACTAGTCAGGCCGCATTTGGAGCATTGTGAACAATTTTGGGCACCATATCGGAGGAAGGGTGTACTGGCTCTGGAGAGGGTCCAGAGGAGGTTTACAAGCATGATCCCAGAAATGAGTGGGTTAACCTATGATGAGCGTTTGACAGCACTGGGCCTGCACTCGCTGGAGTTTAGAAAGAAGGGGGACCTCATTGAAACATATCAAATAGTGAAAGGCTTGGATTGAGGGGGTGTGGAGAGGAATTATTCACTAGAGAGTGTGTCATAGCCTCAGAATTAAAGGATGTTCCTTCAAGAAGGAGGTGAGGAGTAATTTATTATTTTGTCAGAGTGTGGTGAATCTGTGGAATTCTTTGCCACAGAAGGCCATGGAAACCAAGTCAGTGGATGATTTTAATCTTGATTAAAAGATAGATTCTTGATTAGTACGATATCAGAGGTTATGGGGAGAAGGCAAGAGAATGAGATTAGGAGGGAGAGATAGATCAGCCACGATTGAATGACAGAGTAGACTTGATCGGCCAAATGGTCTAATTCTCCTCCTATCATAGAAACATTGAAAATAGGTGCAGGTGGAGGACATTCAGCCCTTCGAGCCAGAACCACTATTCATTGTGATCATGGCTGATCGTCCCCAATCAATAATCCATGCCTTCTCCCAATATCCCTTGATACCACTAGCCTCTAGAGCTCTATCTAACTCTCTCTTAAATCCATCCAGTGATTTGGCCTCCACTGCCCTCTGTGGCAGGGAATTCCATAAATTCATAACTCTCTGGGTTTTTTCTCACATCAGTCTTAAATGGCCTCCCCTTTATTCTAAGACTGTGGCCCCTGGTTCTGGACTCGCCCACCCTAGGGAACATTTTTCCTGCATCTAGCTTGTCCAGTCCTTTTATAATTTTATATGCTTCTTTCAGATCCCCCTCATCCTTCTACACTCCAGTGAATACAAGCCTAGTATTTTCAATCTTTCCTCATATGACAGTCCCTCCATCGCAGGGATATATGTCGTGTACCTACGCTGCATTGCCTCAATCACAAGGATGTTCTTCCTCAAATTACGAGACCAAAGCTGTACACATTACTCCTGATGTGGTCTTACCAGAGCCCTATACAACTGCAGAAGAACCTCTCTACTCCTATACTGAAATCCTCTTGTTATGAAGGCCAACATTCCATTAGCTTTCTTCACTGCCTGCTGTACCTGCACGCCAACTTTCAGTGACTGGTGTACAAGGACACCCAGGTCTCGCTGTACCTCCCCCTTACCTAACCATTGAGATAATAATCTGCGCCCTTGTTTTTGCCGCCAAAGTGGATAACCTCACATTTATCTATATTATACTGCACCTGCCACGCACCTTCCCACTCACTCAACGTGTCCAGGTCACCCTGCAACCTCCTAACATCCTCTTCACAGTTCACACTGCCACCCAGCTTTGTGTCATCTGCAAACTTACTAGTGTTGCTCCTAATTCCCTCTTCCAAATCATTTAAATATGGTAAACTGTTGCAGCCCCAACACCGAGCCTTGCTGCACTCCACACGCCACTGCCTGCCATTATGAAAAGGACCTGTTCACTCCTACTCTTTGCTTCCTGTATGCCAACCAATTTTTCATCCACGTCAACACCCTTCCCCCAATACCATGAACTCTAATGTTAGTCACCAGTCTCCCGTGAGGGACCTTATCAAAGGCTTTCTGAAAGTATAGATATACTACATCAACTGGCACCCCTTCATCCATTTTACTTGTCACTTCCTCAAAAAATTCCAGAAAATTAGTCAAGCATTAGTCAAGCCAAAAGAGATGGGGGAGATATTGAACAATTTCTTTTCTTCGGTATTCACCAAGGAGAAGGATATTGAATTATGTGAGGTAAGGGAAACTAGTAGAGTAGCTATAGATACTATGAGTTTCAAAGTAAAAGAAGTACTGACACTTTTGAAAAATATAAAAGTGGATAAGTCTCCAGGTCCTGACAGGATATTCCCTAGGACATTGAGGGAAGTTAGTGTAGAAATAGCCTGGGCTATGACAGAAATATTTCAAATGTCATTAGAAACGGGAATAGTCCCCGAGGATTGGCTTACTGCGCATGTTGTTCCATTGTTTAAAAAGGGTTCTAAAAGTAAACCTAGCAATTATAGACCGGTTAGTTTGACTTCAGTGGTAGGCAAATTAATGGAAAAGATACTTAGAGATAATATATATAAGTATCTGGATAAAGAGGGTCTAATTAGGAACAGTCAACATGGATTTATGCCTGGAAGGTCACGTTTGACTAATCTTCTTGAATTTTTTGAAGAGGTTACTAGGGAAATTGACGAGGGTAAAGCAGTGGATGTTGTCTATATGGACTTTAGTAAGGCCATTGACAAGGTTCCTCATGGAAGGTTGGTTAAGAAGGTTCAACTGTTGGGTATAAATGCAGGAATAGCAAGATGGATTCAACAGTGGCTGAATGGAAGAAGCCAGAGGGTAATGGTGGATGGCTGTTTGTCGGGTTGGAGGCAGGTGACTAGTGGGGTGCCTCAGGGATCTGTGTTGGGTCCTTTGTTGTTTGTCATGTACATCAATGATCTGGATGAAGGGGTGGTAAATTGGATTAGTAAGTATGCAGATGATACCAAGATAGGGGGTGTTGTGGATAATGAAGAGGATTTCCAAAGTCTACAGAGTGATTTCGGCCAGTTGGAAAAATGGGCTGAAAGATGGCAGATGGAGTTTAATGCTGATAAATGTGAGGTGCTACACCTTGGCAGGACAAATCAAAATAGGACGTACATGGTAAATGGTAGGGAATTGAAGAATACAGTTGAACAGAGGGATCTGGGAATAACCATGCATAGTTCCTTGAAGGTGGAATCTCATATAGATAGGGTGGTGAAGAAAGCTTTTGGTATGCTAGCCTTTATAAATCAGAGCATTGAGTATAGAAGCTGGGATGTAATGTTAAAATTGTACAAGGCATTGGTGAGACCAAATCTGGAGTATGGTGTACAATTTTGGTCACATTGGTACAATGCCGAAGCAACCTCATATCTTCTTTTAGCTTTTCTTATTTCTTTCTTAAGATTCGTTTTACATTCTTTATACTCATCCAGCACCTCATTTACTCCATGCCTCCTATAATTATTGTAGATATCTCTCTTTTTTCGAACCAAGTGTCCAATTTCCCTTGAAAACCATGGCTCTTTCCGATTTTTACTATTTCCTTTCAACCGAACAGGGATATAAAGATTCTGTACTCTTACAATTTCCCCTTTAAATGTCCTCCATTTCTCTTCTACATCCTTCCCATAAAACAAAATGTCCCAATTCACTCATTTTAAATCATTACGCATTCCCTCAAAGTTAGCCTTTCTCCAATCAAAAATCTCAACCCTAGGTCCAGTTCTGACTCTCTCCATAATTATATTGAAACTAATGGTATTGTGATTACTGGTCGCGAAGTGCTCACCAATGCATACCTCCGTCACCTGACCTGCCTCATTTCCTAACAGGAGGTCCAGCACTGCCCCTTCTCTGGTCGATACCTCTATGTATTGCTGCAAAAAACTATCCTGCACACATTTAACAAACTCCAAACCATCCAGCCCATTTACAGAATGTGTTTCCCAGTCTATTTTTGGAAAATTGAATTCTCCCACAATCACTACCTTGTGCTTACTACTAATATCTGCTATCTCCTTACATATTAGCTCTTCCAATTCTCGCTCCCCATTTGGCGGTCTATAATACACCCTTAAAAATGTTGCTGCACCGTTCCCACTTCTCAGTTCCACCCAAATAGCCTTCCTAGACGAGCCCTCTAATCTATCCTGCCAAAGCATTGCTGTAATATCTTCTCTAACAAGCAATGCAACCCCTCCACCTCTGGTCCCTCCAATTCTATCACACCTGAAGCAACAAAATCCTTTCGTGAAAAGTGGGATAACATTAGCAATCCTTCAATCCACAGGAACTGATCCTGAATCTATTGAACATTGGATATCACATGACCTCATGAACAGCTTCATTGGAAACTGTCCTCAACATCCTACTGGCCACACATCTTCCAGTCTTGGAGATTTATTGCTCAATGTTTGACATTGGTGATCCACAATATCCTGATATGAGTGATCAAAATAATAAAATCCAAGGTTTTTTTCAAACTCGTATAGGTAATTAAATATCTCATCCAAGAACAACGAGGTCATCCAAAATGTTGGGCTCCTGCCTTCAATTTAAGAAGCAGAATATTCCAACATGATACAAGTTGGAGAAGAGTATCTACAAAAATATTCAAACATAATTGTTTAAACTTACTCCTCTTAATCAAAAAAGATCTTTGGAGGTTTGTTTCAGGATGCAAGTAAACCACGAGAATATAAATGATCATTGCTACAACCATTAAAAATCCAAAGCCTTCGATAATCCTGTACGTGATGGGAAAACTCTAGAACAGGAAGTCAAAACGTGTGCGAAAAAATATGAACTACATGCCAGAACAGAGTTTGCTTTTCAAGATCAACCCATCACAGTTGTTTCAGCTCTTCCCTGATTTTGAGCATGAAATGGAAGGATATGAGAATTTTAATATAGACACTCTTGTAATGTGGCTGCAGGTAAAATAAGTCTATGGGGATTTAGTTCCCACGAACTAGTACAGATGCACGACAGAAAGTATTCTAATGGGATGCATCGCAGCCTGGCATATCAACTGCTCTGCTATTCACCACTTGAACCGGCAGAGGGCAGTGTTCACAGCCCAGTCTAACACAGGCTTGGCACTTCATCTTCATGGTACGTTGCTTTAGTAAGACAGGAAATATTATCAAGGATCCTGGCACCTTGACCATTCCCTTTTCTCTTTTCTACCTTCTGAAGATACAGAAGCTTGAAAGCCCAGATATCCAGACTTAAATACAGCTTCTTCTCACGTCTATCAGACTCCTGAACTTATTGTTCCTACAGGGCTGCCGCATACTCTTACTCATAACTTTACCTCATTCTGTTATTGTCATTCGTTTTTGTGCACTATTTCATATTACATTACAATCTTGCATCATTCTGCTCTATTGAGCTTGCATTTATCGTTGTAATATCTTCATGACTGTATGGACATTGCCCCCTGGTGTATTTGACAAGAAACAGATGCAAGTGTGAATTGGGATACTGACCTGGATCAAAAATACAGAAGTGTGATGCAGACAACAAAGAGATAAAGCTGAGTAGGTGGAAGAATACAAAGAAAGCCGTCAGCTGTACATGCCGCTTGTGCACTGGAAAGACAGACGGACACTCATTTCACCATCGGGTACAGATGCATAATACACAAACTCATGATATAATGGGTTACATGGTGCAAGTGTTACCTCTGTACGTCCCCAGAGCAAAAAAGATAATGAAGACAGATGCAGCAAAATATGTTGTTGTGCTCACCAGAGCAATTATGGATGAATGGCTCCACATACAGCATGGAACTGGCCCTTTGATGCTGACCAAGATGCTCCATCAATGCTAGTCCAACCTGCCCGAATTTGGATCAAATCCCTCTGATACAATATTCCAGCACTTACCCGTTCCCCCAACATAATGCGGGGGGGGGGGGGGGGGGGGGGCAGGGGTGTGTATGAGGGTATGGGGGGCGGGCGAGGGGTAGAGGAGGTGTGGGTGGCCGGGTGTATTTGGCCAGAGGGGAGGTGGGGCAAGGTGGGTGTGAGCGGGGGTGGGTTGGCGGGTGCTTGGGGCGGGGGTGGGTGTGGGGGAGGAGGTAGTGTTTGGGTGGGGTGGGATATGGGGGAGGAGGGGTGTGTGTTGACGGGAGGGAGGGATAATTTTATGGCTTTGCAATTTTGGTCCTTCTCTTGCTCAGAGCAAATTTCAGAACTATGTGCATTGAAGTCTCTTTAGTTTCTGAGCTGATTTCAGGAATGTGAAGTTGAAGAATGACCTTGAATAACTTTAGAAGCTGGTCTGCCCGTTGGATTGAATTCCTTTACCATGGTGTTGAGAGTAGTCCGTATTACTTTCAACCACATTTGATCCTCGATGGAAGTGTGTGGGAGGGAGGGACGGAGGCCGCTGGTGGGCGTGGACCAGTGAGGCCACAGGCGGGCAGGGACCCGGAGACTCGAGTGAGGCCGCGGACAGGTGTGGACCCGAGGACCTAGGCGGTCATGTGCGAAATGGGCACCGACCCGAACCATGGTGCCCATCCACCACATTGTGATGTCATCAGTCGAAGCTGGTTGAAGAATCTGTGTGGGAAAGGAGGTTGAAAAGGCCGTTTTTTCTTTTTTAAAAAATTTTATTCACCAATAACGTGAAATATTGGACCAAATCTTAAGTGGACCTGTTCACTGAGTGGAGAGAAAAAATGTGAGTCAGAATATGTAAACAATTAAGCCCTACCGCGTCGCGTTTTGGCGTAAATGTAAAAACACATAGGTACACACACACACACACATACAAAATGAGACTTTGACAGCTATAGAGATTACTAGACTAAGTGGGACCCTTGGGTCCCATGTTCACATGGGAGGGCTGGTCCCCCGGCGCAATATTCCACCTCTCCACCAATTCCAATATTGGTGGCCAGTGGGGGGGCTTTCTGGAGCGCTGGTATGGGTTCTTGAGGTGGCAGCTCAGTCCCTCAAGCCTGATGTGCTGGCAGCTCACTCACGGCTGGTGGGCTGGCAGTTGACTCATGGCTATTCCTTGAAATTCCATTTCAAGCAGGGTGCAAGGCCACCAAATATAAATCCATTTTCCTACCATTTCAAGCAGAGAGCAAAGCCACCAAATTCCAATGCAGTTTCTTACCACTGCGAGTAGGGTGCCAGGCCACGAAATTCAAGTGCAGTTTCCTACCACTTCAAGCAGGGTGCAAGGCCACCGAATTCAAGTGCAGTTTCCTACCAATTCATGCAGGGTTCAAGGCCACCAAATTCAAGTGCAGTTTCATACCACTTCAAGCAGGGTGCAATGCCACCACATTTAAATGCAGTTTCATACCATTTCAAGCAGGGTGAAACCACCATAAAACCACACAAAACACCAAACACACAGTTCAGTAGACATTCAGTGTGTTCAGTTTATTCACAGCTGAGACCGTCGTGACTTCTCCCTCCCCCATCATGCAGAGACTGAGCCACACCCACACTTCCGGATTTTATAACCCCTCCCACCGGAAAAGGTGTGGCCTTCATGACAGCAGAGAGATTCTCAACATATATGAATAACACTTTTATTTTTCATTGATGGGAAGGATCCTCTGCACTTGCTGAGTGGGGAGGGGGGTGGGGGGTGGGACTGAGTAAGATGGCTAAAAATCATAGCCATAAGTGGTAGTGTATTATCTAAAATTAATATATAGTGCAAACAGGAATTTAGCCAAAGCACGCAAGCCAACATTTGCAGTAGTGCCTTTTCACTACAATCCAAAACCCCCAAGAAACCATTTGCAGTAGTGCCTTTTAACTTTAATCTAAAGCACCCAAGCCACCATTTGCAGTAGTGCCTTTTAACTTTAATCCAAAGCACCCAAGCCACCATTTGCAGTAGTGCCTTTTCGCCTCAAGCCAAAGCACAAAAGCCACCATTTGCAGTAGTGCCTTTTCGCTTCAAGCCAAAGCACCCGTCACCATTTGCAGTAGTGTATTTTCGTTTCAAGCCAAAGCACCCAAGCCACCATTTGCAGTAGTGCCTTTTCACTTCAACCCAAAGCACCCAAGCCACCATTTACAGTAGTGCCTTTTCACTTCAAGCCAAAGCACTCGAACCACCATTTGCAGTAGAGCCTTTTCACTTCAAGCGAAAGCCCCCAAGCCACCATTTGCAGTAGTGCCTTTTCACTTCAAGCCAAAGTCCCCAAGTCACCATTTGCAATAGTGCTTTTTCACTTCAAGACAAAGCCCCTAAGCTTGGGGGAGAAAGTGAGAAAGCGCTATTATCCCATTAGCGGAGGGCACCAATAAATGGGGAATTAGGGGAGGGCACCAGTAAATGGGGAATTAGAGGAGGGCACCAGTAAATGGGGAATTAGGGGCGGGCACTAGTAAATGGGGAATTAGGAGAGCACTAGTAAATGGGGATTAGAGGAGGGCACCAGTAAATGGGGAATAAGGGGAGGGGGGGGGGGGGCACCAGTACGGGGAATTAGGGGGGGGGGGGCACCAGTAAATGGTGAATTAGGAAGAGGCTGCCGTCCAGAACCCACCAGCGTTGACCATCTACCCCCACTGCCCATGAGTGTGCAGTTCACAAATTGGACATGCGCCATGTCAGAACTGACCAGAATTGAGTGCACAGCCCGCCATCACCATTGCCGACGGGCCACCGTTGCCGACGGGCACCAGTAAATGATCCATGTTTTCTCACGTATCCATGTTTTCTGAAACCATGAGAGAAGTGGCTCGGCGCCTCCTGCCCAGAGTTAGGGGATCAAGACCCAGAGGACAAAGGTTTAATGTGAGGGGGGGGAAAGGAGGCAGGTACTATCGCAACATTTAGGCAGGCACATGGATAGGACAGATTTAGAGGGATATGGGCCAAACACAGGCAGGTGGAACTAGTGTAGATGGAACATGTTGGTCACTGTGGGCAGGTTGGGCCGAAGGGCCTGTTTTCATGTTGTATGACCCGCTTTGACAACACTTCCTAGTTTTTCAAACTCATGAGAAGGTATAGACACAAAATACTGGAGTAACTCATCGTGGCCAGGCTGAGATACTCCAGCTTTTCGTGTCTATCTTTGGTTACAACCAGTATCTGCAGTTCCTACTTACACACATGAGAATGGGTGATCGATGGTCGGCACGGACTCGGTGGGCCAAAGGGCCTTTTTCCACGACGATCTTCAGTTTAGTTTAGAGATGCAGCGCGGAAACAGGACCTTTGGCCCCCCTAATGCAATAGTGCTTTTTCACATCAAGACAAAGCCCCTAAGCCACCATTTGCAGTAGTGCATTTTCAAATCAAGCCGAAGCACCCAAGCCACCATTTGCAGTAGTGCATTTTTGCCTCAAGCCAAAGCACCCAAGCCACCATTTGCAGTAGTGCCTTTTCAAATCAAGCCAAAGCACCCAAGCCACCATTTGCAGTAGTGCATTTTTGCTTCAAACCAAAGCACCCAAGCCACCATTTGCAGTAGCGCCTTTTCATTTCAAGCCAAAGCCCCAAGCCACCATTTGCAGTAGCACCTTTTCGTTTCAAGCCAAAGCCCCAAGCCACCATTTGCAGTAGAGTCTTTTCACTTCAAGCCAAAGCCCCCAAGCCACCATTTGCAGTAGTGCCTTTTCACATCAAGGCAAAGCACCCAAGCCACCATTTGCAGTAGTGCATTTTTGCTTCAAGCCAAAGCCCCCGAGCCACCATTTGCAGTAGTGCCTTTTCACTTCAAGCCAAAGCCCCCAAGCCACCATTTGTAGTAGTGCCTTTTCACTTCATGCCAAAGCACCCAAGCCACCATTTGCACTAGTGCCTTTTTCACTTCAAGCCAAAGCCCCCAAGCACCATTTGCAGTAATGCTTTTTCACTTCAAGCCAAAGCCCCCAAGCACCATTTGCAGTAGTGCCTTTTCACTTCAAGCCAAAGCCCCCAAGTCACCATTTGCAATAGTGCTTTTTCACTTCAAGCCAAAGCCCCTAAGCTTGGTGGCTTTGGCTTGAAGTGAAAAGGCACTATTATCCCATTAGGGGAGGGCACCAGTAAATGGGGAATTATGGGATTGCACCAGTAAATCGGGGAATTAGGGGAGGGCACCAGTAAATGGGGAATTATGAAAGCACCAGTAAATGGGGAATTAGAGGATGGCACCAGTAAATGGGGAATAAGGAGGGGGGGGGGCACCAGTACGGGGAATTAGCGGGGGGGGGGGGGGGCACCAGTAAATGGTGAATTAGGGAGAACCCGCCGTCCAGAGCCCGCCAGCGTTGACCATCTGCCCCCACTGCCCATGAGTGTGCGGTTCACAAATTGGACTTGTGAGCCATGTCAGAACTGACCAGAATTGAGTGTACAGCCCGCCATCACCATTGGGCCACCACCAGGGGAGGGCACCTGTAAATGATCCCTGTTTTCTCACGTATCCATGTTTTCTGAAACCATGAGAGAAATGGCTCAGCGTCACCTGCCCAGAGTTAGGGGATCAAGGCCCAGAGGACAAAGGTTTAATGTGAGGGGGGAAAGGAGGCAGGTACTATCGCAACATTTAGGCAGGCACATGGATAGGACAGATTTAGAGGGATATGGGCCAAACACAGGCAGGTGGAACTAATGTAGATGGACCATGTTGGTCACTGTGGGCAGGATGGGCCGAAGGGCCTGTTTTCACGCAGTATGACCCGCTTTGACAACACTTCCTAGTTTTTCAAACTTATGAGAAGGTATATACACAAAATGCTGGAGTAACTCATCGTGGCCAGGCTGAGATACTCCAGCTTTTCGTGTCTATCTTTGGTTACAACCAGTATCTGCAGTTCCTACTTACACACATGAGAATGGGTGATCGATGGTCGGCACGGACTCGGTGGGCCAAAGGGCCTTTTTCCACGATGATCTTCAGTTTAGTTTAGAGATGCAGCGCGGAAACAGGACCTTTGGCCCCCCTAATGCAATAGTGCTTTTTCACATCAAGCCAAAGCCCCTAAGCCACCATTTGCAGTAGTGCATTTTTGCCTCAAGCCAAAGCACCCAAGCCACCATTTGCAGTAGTGCATTTTCAAATCAAGCCAAAGCACCCAAGCCACCATTTGCAGTAGTGCATTTTTGCTTCAAACCAAAGCACCCAAGCCACCATTTGCAGTAGCGTCTTTTCGTTTCAAGCCAAAGCCCCAAGCCACCATTTGCAGTAGTGCCTTTTCACATCAAGCCAAACCCCCAAGCCACCATTTGCAGTAGTGCCTTTTCACTTCATGCCAAAGCACCCAAGCCACCATTTGCACTAGTGCCTTTTTCACTTCACGCCAAAGCCCCCAAGCACGATTTGCAGTAATGCTTTTTCACTTCAAGCCAAAGCCCCCAAGTCACCATTTGCAGTAGTGCCTTTTCACTTCAAGCCAAAGCCCCTAAGCTTGGTGGCTTTGGCTTGAAGTGAAAAAGCAGTATTATCCCATTAGGGGAGGGCACCAGTAAATGGGGAATTAGAGGAGGGCACCAGTAAATGGGGAATAAGGAGGGGGGGGGGGGGGGCACCAGTACGGGGAATTAGGGGGGGGGGGGGCACCAGTAAATGGTGAATTAGGGAGAACCCGCCGTCCAGAACCCGCCAGCGTTGACCATCTGCCCCCGCTGCCCATGAGTGTGCAGTTCACAAATTGGACTTGTGAGCCATGTCAGAACTGACCAGAATTGAATGCACAAGCCGCATTCGCCGCTGCCGACGGGCCACCACCAGGGGAGGGCACCAGTAAATGATCCATGTTTTCTCACGTATCCATGTTTTCCGAAACCATGAGAGAAATGGCTCGGCGTCTCCTGCCCAGAGTTAGGGGATCAAGGCCCAGAGGACAAAGGTTTAATGTGAGGGGGGAAAGGAGGCAGGTACTATCGCAACATTTAGGCAGGCACATGGATAGGACAGATTTAGAGGGATATGGGCCAAACACAGGCAAGTGGAACTAATGTAGATGGAACATGTTGGTCACTGTGGGCAGGTTGGGCCGAAGGGCCTGTTTTCACGCTGTATGACCCGCTTTAACAACATTTCCTAGTTTTTCTAACTTATGAGAAGGAATAGACACAAAATGCTGGAGTAACTCATCGTGGCCATGTTGAGATACTCCAGCTTTTCGTGTCTATCTTTGGTTACAACCAGTATCTGCAGTTCCTACTTACACACATGAGAATGGGTGATCGATGGTCGGCACGGACTCGGTGGGCCAAAGGGCCTTTTTCCACGACGATCTTCAATTTAGTTTAGAGATGCAGCGCGGAAACAGGACCTTTGGCCCTCCTAATGCAATAGTGCTTTTTCACATCAAGACAAAGCCCCTAAGCCACCATTTGCAGTAGTGCATTTTTGCCTCAAGCCAAAGCACCCAAGCCACCATTTGCAGTAGTGCCTTTTCACATCAAGCCAAAGCACCCAAGCCACCATTTGCAGTAGTGCATTTTTGCTTCAAACCAAAGCACCTGTAAATAAGCAATTCACAAACTCTAAGAGTGTTCAACACCTTTTAATGATAGCACAGGGTATTACATACATCCTCAAGTACTGGCTACATTCTTCTACTGAACTGTACCCAGGAAGGGGAAGGCGTGATGATTGATGTTAACTAGGCGGGGTTAATGGTACTGAGGTAACTATGTTATTGGTTGCATATAAAACCATCTACATCCTTCCCCTTAGAAAATCAAAACAGACCGTTGTCACTACAACAGAATTAAACAGAAGTAAACAGAATTAAACAGAATCGCCATAACGAACAGGTGGCTTGCTGATCCGGCCCGAGCGCGTACGGATGCCTCCCCCTTCCCCCGGAGGAGCAGAAAAAACAGGGGGACACGAGACAGCAGGGGAACCAGGGAAGGGCAGTGGGGTTGGGGAAACAGGGGAGGGAGAACTGCCACCGGCAACAGGTGACCCGCGCAGAGGGGAACCAGGCGCTCGATATGGGAAACGAGGCATGCAGGGAACACTGGCTGGGACAGCAGCTGGCTGCTGGTATGAGATCGGCGGGGCGTAGGGCCCCGGGGGCTGTGGCTTCGGCTCATTAACCGCAAGCAGGTGTTGTCGGCTTCTACGGTAGATGCTTCCCTCATAGTCTACCAGATACAAACGAGGTGAGTCGGCCACCCCAACCACGGTAGCCAGACGGGAGTGACCAACGGCGGACTGCAACCGAACAACCTGTCCAGGCAACAGAGGATCGAGTGGTCTGCACGACTGATCGTGGGAACGCCGCTGGCTGTCATGTTTCTCTTGAATGCGCCTCTGCACGGAGGTGGGCTCCAGCACCCGAGGTTTCAGCTGGCGCTGGGCAATCGGGATGGTAGATCTGGTTGTTCTGGACATCAGACGCTGAGCAGGGGACCCCATGGCCGGATCCCTGGAAACATTCCTGAGGTTCAGGAGATCCAAATACAAATCAGAGTTAGACAGTCTCGCCTGTTCCATGAGAAGCTTGGCGCTGCGGACGGCCCGTTCAGCAAGGCCGTTGCTCTGTGGGTACTCCGGGCTGCTGGTGAAATGCACAAAATTCCATTTGTCGGCAAAACTCTTGAACTCTCGGCTGGTAAACTGCCTGCCATTGTCAGTCTGCAGCCTGACAGGGGATCCAAAGGTGGAGAAGTGTTTCCGCAGCTTACGGATCACCATCTCCGACGTGAGGGATGTCAGCAAATCCACTTCGAACCAGTTCGAGTACGAGTCGACCAGGACAAGGTAGTGGTTACCACGCCACTCGAAGATGTCGGCAGCCAGCGAGGACCAGGCCAAGGCAGGGGCGGGCTGTTGCAGCAGGGGCTGTCGCTGCTGATGTGGAGCAAGACTGTTGCACGTGGAACAGGCAGAAACACGGTCTCGAATATATTTGGCCATTCCAGGCCAGTAGAATTGGCACTGAGCGTGGGCGAGTGTTGCATCGACCCAAGGGTGTCCGCTGTGGGCTGCGCAGTAGTAAGAATCGAACAGGGAGGACGGGACCACCACTTTATGTCCCTTAACGATAACGCCATTCTGGAGCACCAGTTCGTCGCGGACCAGGAAGAAAGGCTGTGTTTCAGACGGCGCAGTGGAGCGCTTTGTTGGCCACCCTGATTTAATCACAGATGCAAGCCGCTGCAAGACTGGATCAGCAGCGGTGTGCTCGGCCAAAAGCTGCAGCTGCTTGGTGGGAATAAAATTGACGCCCAGTACGAGCAAGTCCTCTGTTTCGTAGGGGTGGCGAGCACAGGAGGTCCGCGGGCCGCGCGATAAGGTGTCCGCAATGTGCATCTCGGTACCTTTCTTGTAGATTACATCGAAATCAAAGCGCTGGAGCTGCAGCATCATACGCTGCAGCCTGAAAGGGGCAGCGTGAATCAGCTTGTTCAGGATTGTCACCAGTGGCTGGTGGTCGGTTTCGACTGTAAATCTGCTGCCAAACAGGAAGTCTCTGAACTTGGAGCAGGCAAACACCACCGCGAGCAGCTCCTTCTCGATCTGAGCGTACCGCTGCTCGGTGTCCGTCATGGTGCGGGAGGCATAGGAGACAGGATGTAACGATCCATCGACAGACTGAAGGCAGGCCGCGCCCAGACCGAACTTAGAAGCATCACAGGTGACGGTGATGGGGCGACTCGCATCAAAGAATCGCAACGTCGGAGTGTTAATCAGTTTCGACTTGAGACAGTCAAACGCCTGCTGGTGCTGTGGGAGCCAGACCCAGGCGATATCCTTTTTTGTCAGCTGCCGCAGGGGAGCACTCAGCTCACTGAGATTTGGTACAAACTTCCCAAGGTAGTTCACCATGCCCAAGAATCGTTGTAGACCTGGCACGTCGGTGGGGGCTGCCATCTCGGAGATGGCAGCTGCCTTCAAAGGGTCGGGTTTTAGTCCGTTGGAGGTGAAAACGTGTCCAACAAACGTGACTTCTGAGACACGAAACCGGCACTTCTTTGGATTCAGCTTCAGGTCGGCCTTTCGCGCCCGATCCAGGACGCGGCGGAGGTTCTGGTCGTGTTCGGCAATGTCCTTCCCATAGACTAGGATATCATCCACGATGATGGCACATGGCAAGTCCGAGAATATCTGCGCCATCGTTCGCTGGAACACCTCACTAGCGGAATTGATGCCGAATGGCATTCGCAGGAATTTGAATCTGCCGAATGGTGTGGCGAAGGTTGTCAGGTCGGAAGATGCTTTGTCCAACGGGATCTGCCAAAACGAGTTCTTAGCGTCTAGGACCGAAAAGATGGTGGCTTGCCCGACCCGAGCCGCCACGTCCTCAACAGACCGCATGGGGTAGTGTGGTCGCCTGATGGCAAGGTTTAAGTCCTTAGGGTTGATACACACACGTATATCATTCTTGTCTTTCTTTATCGTGGCAACCATGGTGGAGACCCCATCGCTGGGCTCGCTGACCGCTTCTAGCACCCCCTTGTCGACCATGTTGTTAAGCATCGCCTCGACCCTGTCTTTCATGGCGTGGGACACCCTGTGAGGTGCGCGGACCACGGGTTGTACATTTGGGTCAATGGAAATATGGTATGTCAGTGGTAACTTTCCCAGGTCATCGTTGAACAGGTCCTGGTATTCTGCAACCGGGTTAAACGACAGTTGCACTTTGTGGACCGTGCGGTCGAAGGACACCAGGCCAAGATCTTGGCACGCACGGTTTCCCAGCAGGGTAACACAGTCAGAGTTCAAAACATAGAAAATCAGGTTTCTCGTGGCCTTTTGCAGCACGCAAGTTAAAGTGGCCCTCCCCACAGGCCTGAGAATTTCTCCACCGTAGGCATGCAGAGTGGCATTGTCAGCGACCAGGGGCTCATTATTCCTTATCTTGTTGAAAAGATTTATTGACAAAACGTTGATCTTTGCCCCAGTATCTAACTTCGCAAGGAAGGTTACATTATTGACAGTCACAGACACGGAGGGATCAAGACGTTGGCCAGGTGCCTGGAGGAGGGTAAACACATTCGAATCCTCAGGAGAATTAATTGGATCTGCATCATAGGATTCAGCAACGTCGGGCTGTGGATCGTAACAGCTATCAGATTGTTTCAGCATGTTTAGACTGGGTCTGGAAATCTGTACCTGTCTCCCATGGGAACGGAAGGAACGACAGGCAGCAGAGAAATGATTCATTTTTTACAAGAATTACAGGCCTTGCCATAGGCAGGGCACGTCGACAGTCTGTGGTGCATGTAGTTACAGTTTGGGCACCTTTTTGGGGGCACATCATCCGGACCCGGGTTGGCACGTGGCAGAAAAGCATTGTTTCCCATCCGAGGCTGTGGTCTCCAGCCAGGTTGACAGATTTATCGCCCGAGTCCCGGTGATCATTTGGCAATACAACGACCTCAGACAATCTGCAGGCATGCATGGCTTTTTCTAACGTTAGATCCGGATCCCTAAGAAGCTCACATCGCAGCTTCTGGTCACGCATGCCAGTTACTAAAATGTCTCTAGTGAGCTGGTCTGTCATGTCACCGAAACGGCACCGCTGGGCGAGGTAACGCAAATCGTCAATAAAACATTCAACAGGTTCATCCGGCAGCTGTCTCCTTGTAAAGAACCATGCCCTCTCTAGAATGCGGTTCGAGGGCAGGTCACAAATCTCCCTGAACTTACGTAGCAGGCAAGCGGGGTCACTGGCAGATTCTGCAGGGGTAATCACCACGGTGTTGTCGTCTAGGACCGCTGGAGCGTAGACGAAAGTTCTGGCTCTCTTCATGGCATCAGGTCCGGCAAGGTTGAGTAGGAGGGAGGCTTTGAGGGAATCAGGATCTGTGCGGTGTGCGACGTTGACAAAGTGGGTGAAGTCAAATTCAAACGTAGCCCAGCGCTCAGAATTATCAGCATCAAAGACAAGCTGCGCGGGCTTTCTGCACGAGGATGCCATGGTCAGAGAGATAAAGCACAAAAGGCACAAATCAAAAAAAAAGAAATAAAACCCGATAGACAGGAGACGCAGGTGTCTTCCAGCTCCGACACCATGTAAATAAGCAATTCACAAACTCTAAGAGTGTTCAACACCTTTTAATGATAGCACAGGGTACGACATACATCCTCAAGTACTGGCTACATTCTTCTACTGAACTGTACCCAGGAAGGGGAAGGCGTTATGATTGATGTTAACTAGGCGGGGTTAATGGTACTGAGGTAACTATGTTATTGGTTGCATATAAACCCATCTACAGCACCCAAGCCACCATTTGCAGTAGTGCCTTTTCATTTCAAGCCAAAGCCCCAAGCCACTATTTGCAGTAGTGCCTTTTCACATCAAGGCAAAGCACCCAAGCCACCATTTGCAGTAGTGCCTTGTCACTTCAAGCCAAAGCCCCTGAGCCACCATTTGCAGTAGTGCCTTTTCACTTCAAGCCAAAGCCCCCAAGCCACCATTTGCAGTAATGCCCTTTCACTTCATGCCAAAGCACCCAAGCCACCATTTGCACTAGTGCCTTTTTCACTTCAAGCCAAAGCCCCCAAGCACCATTTGCAGTAATGCTTTTTCACTTCAAGTCAAAGCCTCCAAGCCACCATTTGCAGTATTGCCTCTTCACTTCTAGCCAAAGCCCCCAAGTCACCATTTGCAATGGTGCTTTTTCACTTCAAGCCAAAGCCCCTAAGCTTGGGGGAGAAAGTGAGAAAGCATTATTATCCCATTAGGGGAGGGCACCAGTAAATGGGGAATTAGGGGAGGGCACCAGTAAATGGGGAATTAGAGGAGGGCACCAGTAAATGGGGAATAAGGGGAGGGCACCAGTAAATGGGGAATTAGGGGAGGGCACCAGTAAATGGGGAATTAGGGGAGGGCACTAGTAAATGGGGAATTAGGAGAGCACTAGTAAATGGGGAATTGGAGGAGGGCACCAGAAAATGGGGAATAAGGGGAGGGGGGGCACCAGTACGGGGAATTAGGGGGGGGACCAGTAAATGGTGAATTAGGAAGAGGCTGCCATCCAGAACCCACCAGCGTTGACCATCTGCCCCCACTGCCCATGAGTGTGCAGTTCACAAATTGGACATGAGCCATGTCAGAACTGACCAGAATTGAGTGCACAGGCCGCCATCACCATTGCCGACGGGCCACCGTTGCCGACAGGCACCAGTAAATGATCCATGTTTTCTCACGTATCCATGTTTTCCGAAACCATGAGAGAAATGGCTCGGCGTCTCCTGCCCAGAGTTAGGGGATCAAGGCCCAGAGGACAAAGGTTTAATGTGAGGGGGAAAGGAGGCAGGTACTATCGCAACATTTAGGCAGGCACATGGATAGGACAGATTTAGAGGGATATGGGCCAAACACAGGCAGGTGGAACGAGTGTAGATGGAACATGTTGGTCACTGTGGTTGGGCCGAAGGGCCTGTTTTCATGCTGTATGACCCGCTTTGACAACACTTCCTAGTTTTTCAAACTTATGAGAAGGTATAGACACAAAATGCTGGAGTAACTCATCGTGGCCAGGCTGAGATACTCCAGCTTTTCGTGTCTATCTTTGGTTACAACCAGTATCTGCAGTTCCTACTTACACACATGAGAATGGGTGATCGATGGTCGGCACGGTCTCGGTGGGCCAAAGGGCCTTTTTCCACGACGATCTTCAATTTAGTTTAGAGATGCAGTGCGGAAACAGGACCTTTGGCCCTCCTAATGCAATAGTGCTTTTTCACATCAAGCCAAAGCCCCTAAGCCAACATTTACAGTAGTGCATTTTTGCCTCAAGCCAAAGCACCCAACCCACCATTTGCAGTAGTGCCCTTTCGCCTCATGCCTAACCAACCAAAGCACCATTTGCAGTAGTGTCTTTTCACTTCAAGCCAAAGACCACAATCCACCATTTGCAGTAGTGCCTTTTCACTTCAAGCCAAAGACCACAAGCCACCATTTGCAGTAGTGCCTTTTCACTTCAAGCCAAAGCCCCCAAGCCACCATTTGCAGTAGCGCCTTTTCACATCAAGGCAAAGCCCCCAAGCCACCATTTGCAGTAGTGCCTTTTCACTTCAAGCCAAAGCCCCCAAGCCACCATTTACAGTAGTGCCTTTTCGTTTCAAGCCAAACCACCCAAGCCACCATTTGCAGTAGTGCCTTTTCACTTCAAGCCAAAGCCCCTAAACTTGGTGGCTTTGGCTTGAAGTGAAAAAGCACTATTATCCCATTAGGGGAGGGCACAAGTAAATGGGGAATTAGGGGAGGGCACCTGTAAATCGGGGAATTTGGGGAGGGCACCAGTAAATGGAGAATAAGGGGTGGATGGGGTACCAGTACGGGGAATTAGGGGGGGGGGGGGCACCAGTAAATGGTGAATTAGGAAAAGGCTGCCATCCAGAACCCGCCAGCGTTGACCATCTGCCCCCACTGCCCATGAGTGTGCGGTTCACAAATTGGACTTGTGAGCCATGTCAGAACTGACCAGAATTGAGTGCACAAGCCGCCATCACCGTTGCCGACGGGCCACCACCAGGGGAGGGCACCAGTAAATGATCCATGTTTTCTCATGTATCCATGTTTTCCAAAACCATGGGAGAAATGGCCGGCGTGTCCTGCCCAGAGTTAGGGGATCAAGGCCCAGAGGACAAAGGTTTAATGTGAGGGAGGAAAGGAGGCAGGTACTATCGCAACATTTAGGCAGGCACATGGATAGGACAGATTTAGAGGGATATGGGCCAAACACAGGCAGGTGGAACTAGTGTAGATGGAACATGTTGGTCACTGTGGGCAGGTTGGGCCGAAGGGCCTGTTTTCATGCTGGTGGGTTCAGCCACCATTTTCAGTAGTGACTTGTCACTTCAAGCCAAAGCCCCCGAGCCACCATTTGCAGTAGTGCCTTTTCACTTCAAGCCAAAGCCCCCAAGCCACCATTTGCAGTAGTACCTTTTCACTTCAAACTAAAGCACCCAAGCCACCATTTGCAGTAGTGCCTTTTTCACTTCAAGCCAAACCCCGAAGCACTATTTGCAGTAGTGTCTTTTCATTCAAGCCAAAGCCCCAAAGCCACCATTTGGAGTAGTGCCTTTTCATGTCAAGCCAACACACCCAGCTACTATTTGCAGTAGTGCCTTTTCACTTCAAGACAAAGCACACAAGCCACCATTTGCAGAAGTGCCTTTTCATTTCAACCAAAGCCCCCATTTGCTGTGGTGCCTTTTCACCACAAGCCAAAGCCCCCCAAGCCACCATTGGAAGCAGTGCCTTTTCACTTCAAGCCAAAGCAACCAAGCTACCATTTGCAATAGTGCCTTTTCACTTCGCCAAAGCTATGAAGCCACCATTTGCAGTAGTGCCTTTTCACTTGAAGCCAAATCCCCCCAAGCCACCATTGGAAGCAGTGCCTTTTCACCAAGCCAAAGCAACCAAGCCATCATTTGCAATAGTGCCTTTTACCATATAACCATATAACCATATAACAATTACAGCACGGAAACAGGCCTTCTCGGCATTTCCAGTACATGCCGACCATTTATTTTCCCCTAGTCCCATCTGCCTGCACTCAGACCATACCCCTCCATTCCCTTTTCAAGTTCCTTTTCAATTCAAGCCAAAGCACCCGAGCCACCATTTGCATTAGTGCCTTCTCACTTCATGCCAAAGCCCCCAAGCCACCATTTGCAGTAGTGCCTTTTCACTTCAAGCCAAATTCCCCAAGCCACCATTTGCAATAGTGCCTTTTCATTTCAAGGAAAAGCCCCCAAGACACCATTTGCAGTAGTGCCTTTTCACTTCAAGCCAAAGCCCCCAAGCCACCTTTTGCAGTAGTGCTTTCTCACTTCAAGCCAAAGCCCCCAAGCCACCATTTGCAGTGCCTTTTCACTTCAAGCCAAAGCAACCAAGCTACCATTTGCAATAGTGCCTTTTCACTTCACCAAAGCTGTGAAGCCACCATTTGCAGTAGTGCCTTTTCACTTCAAGCCAAAGCCCCCCAAGCCACCATTGGAAGCAGTGCCTTTTCACTTCAAGCCAAAGCAACCAAGCCATCATTTGCAATAGTGCCTTTTACCATATAACCATATAACAATTACAGCACGGAAACAGGCCTTCTCGGTCCTTCCAGTCCATGCCGACCATTTATTTTCCCCTAGTCCAATCTGCGTGCACTCAGACCATACCCCTCCATTCCCTTACCGCCCATATACCTATCCACTTTACTTTTAAATGTTAAAATCGATCCTGCCTCCACCACTTATGCTGGAAGATCAATCACACAGCCACCACTCTGAGTAAAGAAGTTCCCCCTTGTGTTACCCCTAAACTTCTGTCCCTTAATTCTCATGTCATGCCCTCTTGTTTGAATCTTCCCTACCCTCAATGGGAAAAGCTTATCCACGTCAACTCTGTCTATCCCTTTCATCATTTTAAAGACCTCAATCAAGTCCCCCCTTAACATTCTGCGCTACAAAGAATAAAGACCTAACTTGTTCAACCTTTCTCTGTAACTTAGTTGCTGGAACCCAAGCAACATTCTAGTAAATCTCCTCTGTACTCTCTCTATTTTGTTGACATCCTTCCTATAATTAGGCGACCAAAATTGTACACCATACTCCAGAATTGGTCTCACCAATGCCCTGTACAATTTTAACATTACTTCCCTACTCCTATATTCAATGCTCTGATTTATAAAGGCCAGCACACCAAAAGCTTTCTTTACCACCCTATCTACATGCGATTCCACCTTCAGGGAACTATGCACAGTTATTCCTAGATCCCTCTGTTCCACAGCATTCCTCAATTCCCTACCATTTACCATGTACGTCCTATTTTGATTTGTCCTGCCAAGATGTAGCACCTCACACTTATCAGCATTAAACTCCATCTGCCATCTTTCAGCCCACTCTTCCAAATGGCCCAAATCTCTCTGTAGACTTTGAAAATCTACTTCATTATCCACAGCACCACCTATCTTAGTATCATCTGCATACTTACTTATCCAATTTTCCACCCCATCATCTAGATCATTGATGTACATGACAAACAACAGTGGACCCAAGACAGATCCCTGAGTCACCCCTCTGGTCTCAACTTCCTCCTCCTGCAGCTCATTCCATATACCCAGCACCCTCTTTGTGTGTAGATTCCTATTACAAGCCCTCTGGTTTTCTGATTCCCATAGTGCAACTACACAATCTATTCCCCTCAAGATACATCTCTATAAGATCACCTCTCGTCCTCTCCACAATACTTTTCCTCTCTTCTACTTGAAGATACAGGAGCTTGAAAGCCGGCTATTCAGACTTAAAACAGCTTCTTCTCACATCTACCAGACTCCTGAACTAATCGTTCCCAGATCAGGAATAAAGTCCCAGCCTGCTCAAACTCCCTATAGCTCAGGCTCTCAAGTACAGGCAACATCCATGTAAATCCTCTATGCACTCTTTCCAGTTTACCTGGGTTACCAAAACTGAACACAATACGCTAAGTGCTGTCTCACCAATGTCTTGTACAACTGTGACACAACAGCCCAACTTCTATACACAATACCCTGACTGATGAAGGCCAATGATCACTTTCAGGGACCAATCTCACTGCTCTCCTAAATCAATCTGCTGTGCAACACTGCTCAGGGCCCTCCTATTTTACTTCGGAGTCACGTGAGTGATTTCGTGAAGAAGCCCGCCAGCACGCATGCGCGTCATTATGTCTGACGCATTGCGCAATGACTGGCTGGCAGGCGCATCGCTCCTCCAGCGGCAAGTTTCAAACCCTGCAGGTACGTTTTTGAACTTATTTCCAGGTTCTGTCTTTTTCCTTGCAGGAATCTCTGTTCTAGAACTTTTCCTGCTGGTTTTAATTTGGGGGCGAAGTCCGGACGGGCCGCAGGGAAACCAGTTATGGACCGCGGGGAATCCCGGACATGAACTTCGTGGGAAACTGGGACCACGAGGAACCGGCTACGGAGACCACGGAAGTTCGGGTAGCCGGCGGCCGTTGGGTTTGCTACCCATGTCGCCGACAGTGCGGTCAGCATCTTCCAGACCGCTGTGGTTCCCCTGAAAGGGGGGAAAACCAAGAGTTAGTCAGGTAGGCCTGTGCACTCGGATGGGTCAGGCCAGGAGGGTTCCCCTCCGACATTCATAGGTACGTCCTCGGACGTTTAACCCAGATGGAACATGGAAAACCCCCTTGGGATGTTCCATCCTGATATAACCATATAACCATATAACAATTACAGCACGGAAACAGGCCCTCTTGGCCCATCCAGTCCTTGCCGACCATTTATTTTCCCCTAGTGCCACCTACCTGCACTCAGACCATACCCCTCCATTCCCTTCCCGTCCATATACCTATCCATCCGTAGAAGGGGCCATATCAGCGCAGGTATCCTCAGGGGCCTACGGCAGCACCTGTTTCAGGGCTGCTTACTAATCTCCCTCTCTATGGAGGCGAGTGCGAGGGGTCAGTGTGTAACTGACTCCAAACTCAGAAGTATGTCCGTGGAACATAATGTAGTACATGGGTATGGCTTCAAGGGTCGCGATATCCTCGCCATCAAAGGAGTTGCTCAGGAAGAGTTGGCTTCCAGCCATTGGCAGAAAACCCAGAGGGGGCCAGAGTTCCCCTCACATTATAAGCTTTGCAAGCATCAGTTACCTCATGTCACATTATTACAGGAACAGGTGACGGCTGTAAGATACCATGCACCTGTAAATTGTTCCTGAAAGTGCCGGCAGTGAACAGCGCTATCTGGGGTGACATTGGAGGGGGCATGAAAACCCAGGAAATGAAACCAACCACCGAATCTTCTCTTCAGGGAAGACCTATCCAACAGGTAAGACCTGAATGAGGAAGCAAAAGCTGTGGGACTAATCAAGGTTTCAACGACGAGCAAAGCTTCATCATTTCGACAACAACACACCCCACGCCTCCATCGGCATAAGCGGTTCACTGTAGCTGATGGCAGTTTGAAAGCTGGGCAGAGGGCTTTCAGGCCAAGGCCCAAGTCGGTCTCAGGCACCCCACCAGTACTACTCTCCAAATCAAGGATGGAAATAGAACCCGCATCAGGGGCCTTTGGGCTTACCATAAGACCACCGCTAACCATGGAGATAGGTGGGTGTGGTTCTTTCCGAAACATGGGGTATGCGGGCCATTTACAAGTTGGTAATATTTACACTTGTTTTTTTACAAATGACACTAAATGATAAACATGAGATTGGTTTATACTACACAGTATACAAGGGTTCCAAGCAGGCTTGGAATTGTGACCAGGATTGCCTTTCGAGACAGGCTCGGAAATATGGCCAGAGTTGTCTTTCGAGGCAGGCTCAGAATTATGGCAGGCAGGGCCTGTTCATTGTGAAAGATGGAGAATGTCGGTTCATCCATGATTTAACTCGGATGTGCAGTATAGACATTTCAGAATAGAAAACTTTGTTACTGTCCAACAACTTATTTCCATAGGATCTTTATGGCATGCATTGATCTCAAAGATACATACTATTCAGTTCCCATTCACAGGGATCACCGGAGATATTTGAAATTTATATGGATGGGGCAATGATAACAGGTAAAGCATTGCAAAATGGGCTAACTTCAGCACCCAGGTTATTTACCAAATTACTAAAACCAGTGCTTGGGCTGCTCGGAGCTCAAAAACACTTGTTATGGCCTATCTGGATGATATTCTAAACGCTGTATTTTGCTAAAATTAACTGTTTCAGCCACAAACTATATTTGAGAAATTGGGGTGTGTCATCCATCCAGTTAAATTTAAGTTGATACCAACTAGACATTGATTATTGGGATTTACCTTTAACTATTAATTTGTCTGTGACTCTGCCTTGGGGCAAGAGATTGGCATTAATAGAAGCATGTAACAATCTTGTTGTTATGAAGCAGCCTTCTATTCATCAAGTGTAATTGGCAATATAGTAGCTGTGTTTCAGTTGTGCAATTTGGGCCTTTGCATTATCAGAACTTACAACGAGCAATGGGTTAACCTCTCAAGTACCATATAGGTCATTATATTAACAGACCTATGCTATTACCAGCGGAAGCTACCAAAGTCACAATGGTGGACAGACAGTATTCAGCATTGCTCCAGTAATGTTTTGGTCAGTAAATCATTGATGCTAGTGCTCAAAGATGGAAAATTACGAATGTCATCTCTAGTTACGGAGGTGGATGGGATTTGCATGAGTTACTAATTCTTCGCTTATTGGTATCAACTACAGACACTAGGTGCATTCTATGGGTTAAAGGTTATTGTGCGAATATGCATAATCTGCATGCTCAACTCCAAGGTGATACACTATGGTGGTGGCATATGATAGTCACATGGGTGCAATCAAGTCAAATTATCCTGTGATAATTTACCTAACCTCATTTGGTGCTGGTGTATCATCACGTAAAATCAATGACAACGCAGAATAGATGTTGGATCACAAAGTATTTAATAACATTGTGGCTCGATGGAACACCGAATATCGATATGTTTGCATCCGGGCTCATTCACCAGTTGCAAAAATATGTGGCATAACAGTGGCGAGAGATACATTCTCGTTACACTGGGAAGGAATGTTCTTGCATGTCTTTCCTCCATTCTGCCTCATCAGTCGGGTCTTGCAATAAATCCAGCAAGATCCCACTTCAGGCTTTTGTACTGCCTGACTGGCCGATGCAGCAATGGTTCCTGCTAATGTTGGGAATAATAATAGAACCTTATATGGTTATTCTAAAAATAAAACTTTGCTGGTGCAGCCTGTGACTAGGGAAAGCAGCCTCTGCATGATAAAATCAATTCATTGACTTGCAGACTCTGAGACGATTGTTCCTGTGGTTTGGGTTGTCAGACCAATCCATGTATGTGCTCACTGCAGAGTGCAAGGATAGCACCAAAAAAGGAGTACATTTCCTCTTCAGGAGATGGGAAGCGTTTTTGTTTAAATGCTCATGTCACATATAATATGGCACGGATAACTGACGTCTTGGAGTTCATTTTCAAATGGGTCTTTGACAATAAATTAAGTTATAGTGCCGTTAACTGTGCCAAATGATCCTTCTCATCATATTTGCTGCAGTGAGTGGGAACCACTCTGTCGGGTCTCACCCTCTGATATCCAGATTTATAAAGGATTTCCCTTATCTGTGGTCAACTAATGCAGTTGTGCTTGTGTGGACTCGTGTTCACGGCATGAAATCACAGAGCTTTGAAATCTTCATGGAATCACTCGCGTGACTCCGAAGTAAAATACTAAGATTAAACGAGAACTTACCAATTTGAAGTTTGATCTTTATTTTTTGAGGAGTTACGATGAGTGATTACGTGCCCTCCACTCCCAACCCTCTTATCATAAAGATCACTTGGTAGTTCTAGTTTTCTCCAATCTTACTATGTTCAGTTCAACTACTGTTATCTGTGATTTCACACCGCTGCTTTTAAGGTTGATGTGCATGCGTGCTGGCGGGCTTCTTCATGTAATCGCTCATCGTCAGTTCTCATTTAATCTTACTAGTAATGTGAAGAACTTGCTCTGCCCTGTCCAAATGCGACACCTCTCACTTATCTGCATTAAATCCAAGCAACCCTCTGCCAATTTGCCCAACTAATCAACATCCTGCTGACATCTAAATAACTAAAAGTCTCATCTTGACCACTTCCTGTCTGTGCCGATCGATGAAAAATAAAAATATTATGTTTAAAAAATTTTGAGATCAGCTGATTGGTCTTCTCGCCTGTCAATCACCATGATGAAGATAACACCCAATCTGGGGGGGACAGGAATATCAATCCCCAGATGCCTGGACGTGAGTCAGTCACACAAAAATTGAACTTGGCGGCCTGCACTCTGCTTGAAATGCTGTGAAATTGAATTTGGCAGCCTGCACTCTGCTTGCAATGTTGTGAAATTGAACTTGGCGGCCTGCACTCTGCTTGAAATGGAATTTCAAGGCATAGCCGTGAGTGAGCTGCCAGCTCACCAGCCCCGAGTGACTGATCTGCCAGCCCACCAGCCCTGAGTAATTGAGCTGCCAGCCCACCAGCCCTGAGTGACTGAGCTGCCAGCCCATCAGCCCTGAGTGACTGAGCAGCCAGCCCACCAGCACTGAGTGACTGAGCTGCCAGCCCACCAGCACTGAGTGACTGAGCTGCCAGCCCACCAGCCGTGAGTGACTGAGCTGCCATCCCACCAGGCCTGAGTGAAGTGGGACCAACGGGTCCCACTAAGTCTATTCTTTTTTTTTTTAAGTTTACCAAAATCAAGTAAAACTAAACAAGGTACTTCAAATGTAGTCTCACCATCATCTTGTACAACTCAATGCCCTGACTGATGAAGGCCAATTCACCAAAAGCCTATTTTACCTCCTATCTATCATGCCACGTTCAGGGAAACATGTACCTTGAATCCCAGATCCCTCTGTTCTAAAAACTTCCCTGGAATTAATTTGTTTCAAATAATAATGCAAATATGTACATGCTGTTCTTTCAAACTATCATTCACCATGAAGGTCCTGCCTTGGTTTGACTTCCCCAAATGTAACACATCACACTTATCTCCATTGAACTCCATTATCCATTCCTCAGTCTATACAGTCCACTGTAATTTTTGATAACCATATTCACTGTCTATGATACCACTTGGCATAGTGTCATTTGCAACTTCTAATCTATTTATCCTTTACTATGCATCTCATAATTCTATATTTAGATATTAGGATGACAATTTTTCTTTTTTTCTTCATATAGATCACGGCATGGTGGCACAGGAGTAGAGTCGCTGCCTTGCGGTGCTTACAGTGTCAGAGACCCGAGGTGCTGTCAGTATGGAGTTTGTACGTTCACCCCCTGTGACCACTTGGGTTTTCTCTGCGATTTTCAGTTTCATCTAACACTTCTTCATCTAATCCTTGATTCGGGTTAATTCCCGTAAATTAATGGCCATGTTAATCATCTTGCGAGTGGAATTTTAAGGAACGTGATCAATTGGAACATTGCGGTTGTGATGAATTCACCCATATCGGCAGGAAAAATACTGCTGGTTCGCACGGGTCATAAGTCACCTTTTTGGGTGTGGGGGAGAGAGGACATGTGAGGGGGGGTGTGGGAGAGGGGTGTGTGTGTTGGCTGTGTGTGTGTGTGTGTGTGTGAGGCTGTGGGGAGCAGTTGTGGAGCCAAATGGGGGGGTGTGGGTGGGGGGGGGCAGTGAGTGTTGTGGAGTCAAATGGGAGGGGTGTGGGTGGGGTGGTTGTGAGGGGGAGGTGTGATGGATGGGGTGTGTGTGTGTGTGTGGGGAGGGGTTGTGGGGGCAACGGGGTTTGTGGGGAGTGGCATGTGAGCAGAGGGTATGTGTGCGCGGGGTGGTGTGGGGACGAGGTGGGGTGTGGGGACAAGATGAGGTGTGGGGATGAGGTGGTGTGTGGGTGAGGGAGGAAGTGGTGTGTGTGGGTGGGGGGAGCGGGGTGTGTGGGGAGGGGGTGTGTGTTCAGGGGGGAGAGAAGACGGGTGTATTTGGGGAGAGGGGGGTATCACGGGGAGGGGAGCCGAGCAAACGAAGCGGACCAGAGGTGATGGTGCTGGAACGGACTGTTGGATGGGGACTCACAATGGTCACCAGTCGCTCTCCTCCGCCGGGAACAGATTCTCTGCTCTGCGTTGTGGATGTTCAGCTCTTGTGCCCTCTTGAAGTCCATGCCGCAGTCAGAGCAGCCATAGGGCCTCTTGCCGGAGTGCACCTGCTGGTGGGACAGCAGGCTGTTGGAACGGATGAAGCTCTTCCTGCACTAGGCGCAGGTGAAGGGGCGCTCGACAGTGTGGGTGAGCTGGTGCAACAGCAGGTTGTTGAAGCAGGTGAAGCCTTTGTTGCTGCAGCTGTAGGTGTAAAACCGCTCCCCAGTATGCATGCGTCTGTGCATCTTCAGGTGCATGGACCACTTGAAGCCTTTGCCGTAGTCGGAGCAGGTGAAGGGCCACTCACCACCATAGTCCCGACAATCAGGTAAAGCTCTTGCTGCAGTTGGAGCAGCCATAGAGCTTCTCACCTGTGTGCACCCGCTGGTGGATCTTCAGCTCTTGTGTCCCCTTGAAGTCCTTGCCACAGTCGGAGCAGGTGAAGGACCCCTCTGGAGTTGCAACAGGCCAGACAATCAGGCAAAGCTCTTGCCACATGTGGAGCAGCCGTAGGGCTTCTCACCCGTGTGCACCTGTCGGTGGAGCTTCAGTGTGCCCGGGAGATGCCAGGCTTTGCCACACACATCGCACTCATAACGCTTCTCCTGGTTGTGCCTCGTCTAATGGTCCTCCATTGAAGCTCAGCCCCTCAAAGCTCAGCCGGCACACGTAGCAGATGGTGGGGGGGGGGGGGGGTCACCGGCACCCTGGCCACCCTAATGTGCTGCTCACGACCCGTCTCTCAGTCTCTCAGCAACAGCTCCTAAACCCAGCAGTTAAGAGAGTCAAGAAGCTGCAAACAGGACATTACTAACGTGTGAACATTACTAGTGTTTGAAGGGGGGTGGGGAGAAGGGTAGGGCAGGGGGGGTGCAGTGTAGGGGGGTGGAGGAAATAGGAGGAGTAGAGGAGGGGGAGAGGAGGGGGTGAGGGAGAAGCGAAGAGGGAAGGAGGGGAGAGATGGTGAGCAAGCAAGGGGGTGGAATGGGGGTAAGTGGGATGAGGACGATGGAAGTGAGGCGAGGGCAAACATTTTAGAACCAAGACGCACACTTTTTGCAAACATTTTAGAACCAAGACGCATACGTTTTGTAAACATTTTACGACCTAGACGCAATTTTTTCAAACATTTTACAACCAAGACAGACACTTAATACAAGCATTTTAGAACCAAGACACACACATTTTGCAAACATTTTAAAACCAAGACGCACGATTTTTGCAAGCATTTTAGAACTAAGACGCACACTTTTTGCAAACAATATAGAACCAAGACACACACTTTTTGTAAACATTTTAGAACCAAGACACACACTTCTTGCAAACATTTTAGAACCAAGACGCACACTTTTTGCAAACATTTTAGAACCAAGACGCATACGTTTTGTAAACATTTTACGACCTAGACGCAATTTTTTCAAACATTTTACAACCAAGACAGACACTTAATACAAGCATTTTAGAACCAAGACACACACATTTTGCAAGCATTTTAGAACCAAGCCGCACACTTTTTGCAAACATTTTAAAACCAAGACGCACGATTTTTGCAAGCATTTTAGAACTAAGACGCACACTTTTTGCAAACAATATAGAACCAAGACACACACTTTTTGTAAACATTTTAGAACCAAGACACACACTTCTTGCAAACATTTTAGAACCAAGACACACACTTTTTGCAAATAATATAGAACCAAGACACACACTTTTTGCATAAATTTTAGAACCAAGATGCACACTTTTTGCAAGCATTTTAGAACCAAGATGCACACTTTTTGCAAGCATTTTAGAACCAAGATGCACACTTTTTGCAAACATTTTAGAACCAAGGCACACACTTTCTGCGAACAATTTAGAACCAAGACACACACTTTTTTCAACTACCAGATGATCGTTATGTTATGTGGGTAGGGAGCGGAGGGGACGTAATCTCTCATCGTAACTCCTCATAAAATAATGATCAAACTTCGAACTGGTAAGTTCTCATTTAATCTTACTATTTTACTTCGGAGTCACGTGTGTGACTGCGTAAAGACTTTGAAGGTCTGTGATTTCATGCCAAGGAACAAGTCCATGCATCACAGCTGCATCAATTGATCAAGATGAGTGAGAAAATGACTGCATTCAAAACATGACATGTTTAACACTACTAATGCTTTAAAACCAAGAAAGAAAATAAACAGTGACCCCTCTCACCCAGGGGAAATCTGTAAAACAGAACTTAAAACAGAATCAGCAAAAATCTCGGATCTGGTGATAGGCTTATTATAAAACCTCTGGTACGTCCTCTCATTCGACCATCCCGCAGCCGCCAGAATTTGGTCAAGAGGTACGTCCATATCTCTTGCTGCTGATGTCGATGCAGCCCTGGTGGAATGAGGTTTAAAAATATCAGTCCCCTCCTGCATACGCCAGAACCTGTTTAATCCATCTAGAGATGGTCTGCACCGTAACCTGTTTGTGAGGTTTGGTGTAGCTGACAAAGAGGGAGAGTTCCGAGCCTCTCAAGCTCTTGGTGACCTTTATGTATTGGGTTATAGATGATACTGCACACACTCGTGGATCTGAGGGGTATGCCATAAAACTCAATTTGAGCCCCTGTACCCCTGGCCTGCTCTGCTTGACGAGATCCCAAATGAAAAAGGTGATGTTATTGCAGGAAGAACCCATACTGTCCAGTCTGAGTTTTTGTAGCGTCCGGACCCATTGTGCTGAGGTCAGGGCCATGAGCATGACTATTTTCAATGTAAGCTGGTGTAGGGACAGAGATGAAACTGGTGCCCACTGACGGGCAGCGTGAGGACTACGCTGACATCCCATATGTGTGTGTACCTAGGTCTAGGTGGAGTGGAGTTAAAGACGCCCTTCATAAATTTGGTTATTAACGGGTGGGATCCTACCGTGTGGTGTGCTGACCCCAGCCGTAAATAATTGGAAAAAGCACTCCGGGCACTGTTAATAGCACTGTAACTAAGTTTGTTATCGTGCAAAAATGACGATAGAAACTCCAAAACATCCGTAATTGAAGCTGTGTGATATGAAATGTGAGAGTGGGAACAGTACATCTCCCATTTTCTTATGAGAGAGGTACTGTTTCTGTGTGCTCTTCCTCCAGGCTGCAGTGATGACATCAACGTATGCTCTGGAAGCCCAAGCCCCAGGAAGAGGGTGGCTTTCCCCTGTCACTGGGTGTACCAGCAGATTTCTGCTCTTGGGAACTGCCATAAGGCTATGTGTAATTAAGGCTAGCACCAGAGGGAACCAATGCTGAGTAGGCCAGTCTGGCACTACCAAAATGCCAGTGGTGGAATCTTGCGGAATTTTTGCCACACATCGAGTAATGAGGCAGAATGGGGGGAAAACATACACAAATTCACCACCCCAGTGTAGCAAGAATGCATCCACTGCTACTGCCCCTGGGTCTGGCTCCCATGACATGTAAATTGGTAACTGATGATTACGCCTGGAAGCAAACAGATCAATGTCCATTACAACATAACGAAGGACAATATCATTGAACACTTCGTGATTTAACATCCATTCTTTGTTATCATTGAACTCTCGTGATCTGGTATCCGCCACTGTGTTATACATCCCTGGTAAATAGATAGCTGAAACCCAGATGTTTCTCGCAATACACCAGTGCCAGAGGAGATTAGACAACCTATCACAGGATATAGACTTACTGCCACCCATGTCATCAATGTATGCTACCGCAGTAGTGTTGTCAATCTGAAGTTGTACATGCACATGATGCCTGTTGGTACAAAAAGCCTTTAACCGATACAGTGCTCCCAATAACTCTAAATAGTTAATACCGCTTCCTGCAGATCCCATCTGCCACTGCAGCTTGAGACGGTATCGGTAGCACCCCATCCTAGTGCACTGGCATCAGTCTGCAGGATAACTGATGGAGTATTGATTAAAATGGTACTAGAGCAGCACTGAATATTGGCAATCAGCCAGAACCTCAGCTGCTAGCTACATGGGTCTATCAAAACAACCTCTCTGAAGCTTAAGTGCCTGTTCCTTTGCACACTATAGGTTTTGGTAGTGCAAAGGCCCAAACTGAGCAGCTGGGAATGCTGCCACCAACTTTCCAATTACCCGAGCCACATGTCTAATAGAAGGGTGATTATCAACAATGAGTTTCCTGCAGGCTTTAATTAACTCTAATTGCTTGCCCCGAGGCAGAGTCACTGACATGTGTACTGAGTTAATGGTGAATCCCAAATAGTCAATTATTGTAGATGGCACCAATTTAGACTTAACTGGATGGATTATGAAACCTATCTTTCTGAAAATGAGTTTTGTAACTTTCACAAATAATTCAGCTCATTCGAAAGTCCTCTCAATGATCCAAATATGCCATGACAATATGATTCTGTGCTCTGAGTAACCCCAGGACTGGTTTTAGCAATTTTGTGAATAGTCTGGGAGCTGAAGTTAATCTATTAGGTAATGCTTTAAACTGCCACAACTGATCCATCCAGTTAAACTTCAAAAATCTCCTGTGCATTTCATGAATGGCCACTGAATAGTAAGCATCTTTGAGGACAATGCTTGCTATATAACATCCCTTGGAAAGCAGTTGTTTAGCAGTGACAAAAGTTTCCATTTTTAAATGTTTATACTGCACAAAGGTGTTATGCTCTGTCGAATCAAGGATAATTCTCCATCCTCCATCCTTCTTTTGCCTAGTAAAGATATTTGACACAAACTGATAAGACTCATGCCTCACCCTCTCAATTACCCCTTTATTGAACAAAGAGTCAAGTTCTCTTTGTGCACTAATACGCTCCAGTTGTGAAAACACAAAAGTACGGCCAGGTGTATGCTGAGTGGGTGGAGGCAAATCAGAAATGAACACAATTTGGAAACCTTGAATACTATGCAGTATAAACGGATTAGATGTTATCCACTGCGATTCATGTAACTTGTAATGTATCCATTGCAGTCTCACTTACTTTAGAGTTTACCGGCGGTAAGGTCGCTGCTTCTGCCCCAGAGGTCTGGGGGATAAGGCTGCTGGAGGGCCCTAAAAAAGGCCTCTGCGTTTGTTGCTCCGCACCATGTCCATCATAGCCTGTGAACCGTTTGGTATGCAGAGGAGAGTAGGGGTCCAGTCTCCAGAAACTTGATACCTTTGGAGGCACCTTCATGAGGCCAACAGCCTTTGACTCCTCATTGAGTTCTTTAACCTGTTTGGTCAGGTTTTCTCCGAACAAGAGGTTTGGGGGTTGTATATTCCCCGGCTTATTTAGCCCAGCAAAATTAGGACATCGCAGGACGGATGACATTCTTTCTAATGCAATTGATTTCAAAATGTTCATTGCACATTAATGCCATTGCGTCCTGCTGTGTATCTGAGAGAGGCGCTGCCTCCACTGACCTAGCAAAGGCCATGATGCCCGAGGCGAGTAGCCGGAGTACTCTTTGGAGTTTAACCTCTTCGGCTCGGACACCCCCTCCAATGTGCCCCCAAATGGATTGATTAACAATGGGGACACTCAGTGAGGCACAGTTTAGTGGAGTGTTATACCTGGCAGTGGTCTCCTCCATCGTTTTCTCTTGCAGTGGATGGGAAGCCATGTAATTAATCTTGCAACATATCCCAAATTGATGTTATGCGTCATCTTTTATTTTGATCTCCAATAGTTTTTCAGCAATTTGAGTAAGAATAGTAAACCAGTTGGCTTGATCTTTCTAGCACAAACCAGCCCACTCCACTGGTCTGGATGTGGTCTAATCCAAAGCGTCCTGGACAAGGCCCAGGCAACAGCAGAGGGGTGTAAATGGTCCACTGACTTCTACTCCTAAAACAGCTCTGAGTTTTATCATGCACCAAAGCCTTGCCCAGAGCCTTTCTATCAAAGTTACAAGGATTTTTTTTTTAAATTGTGAATGGCTCTGACATTTGACCATTTGAGAACACAATAAATGTCAACTAAAGCACTTTTTAGATGAATACCTTTAACAAAATTACAATTACTTTGATACAAATACGTTGCCTTTTCCCATAAACCTGATAATTCCTATTAAAATATATTGTCTTGTGCACCTGGAGTCATGTCCAAGCTGTTGAAGGATCCAAGAGTTTATTTTCAGTGTATATATTGGCGAGTCTGGTAGTGGAACATTAGACATACAATGCCTAGTATTATTTAGTAACTATAGGCCTTCTGCATTTCGGTGCACATTTAGGTTTATAATTTGCTATCTTATCAGTTTCTATTGAGTACAGTAACCTGGCTGTGCTGTCTTTTCACTGTCAAGTTCATGAGCATCCTTTATGTTATTATGTTACAGTATTCTGTCAACTACCTGCTCTGGCAGCTCATTCCATATACCGACCCACCCTTTGAGTAGAAAAAGTCAGGTTCCTATTAAATCTTTCACCTCTCACCTTAAATCTCAGAGTAAAAGATTAGTCTATATACAGTGCCCTTCATTATGTTTGGGACACATTATTTATTTATTTATTTGCCTCTGACTTCCACAATTTGGGATTTGTAATGGAAAAACAATCACATGTGGTTAAAGTGCACATTGTCAGATTTTATTAAAGGATATTTTTATACATTTTTGGTTTCACCATGGATAAATTACAGCTGTGTTAATACAGAGACCCCCCCCCCATTTCAGGGCACCATAATGTTTGGAACACATGGCTTTGCAGGTGTTTGTAATTGCTCAAGTGTGTTTAATTGCCACATATAAGGTATGTGGCAATTAAAACACACTCAGCACCTAGTCTTTCCATCACCTTTGGAAACTTTTATTGCTGCTCATCAACATGAGGACCAAAGTTGTGCCAATGAAAGTCAAAGAAGCTATTATGAGCCTGAGAAACAAGAATAAAGCTGTTAGAGACATCAACGAAACTTTAGGCTTACCAAAATAAACTGTTTAGAACATCAGAACAAGGGGTCACAGTCTAAGGATAAGGGGGAACTCCTTTAGGACCGAAATGAGGAAAACATTCTTTACACAGAGAGTCGTGAGTCTCTGGAAATCTCTGCCACAGAAGGTAGTTGAGGCCAGTTCATTGGCTATATTTAAGAGGGCGTTAGATGTGGCACTTGTGGCTAAAGGGATCAGGGGATATGGAGAGAAGGCAGGTACGGGATACTGAGTTGGATGATCAGCCATGATCACATTGAATGGCGGTGCAGGCTCGAAGGGCCGAATGGCCTACTCCTGCACCTATTTTCTATGTTTCTATGTTTCTATGTTCACAGCAAGCTCTTCATCCAATGGCTCACCTGTGAGAGCTGGGACTGCAAATTTGGATGCAATAGACAGTACTCCTGATGGTCCCTGTAGCCCAACTGTGCCTCTGTACTCTGGGTCAGCATAGTACTGACCCTGTCATCTGACAGGGAGATATTATGCAGCCCTGACACAGGTGCTGCTGCCTCGGGTTCCATATACTTCCCAGTTCTCTGATAGCTCTCACACACGGCTCTCCAGATGGGCCAGCTTGCCGGTAACACTGCCCTTAGAAGGAGGGGACTCTTCCATCTCCTGGTCCGACTGAGATGGAGACTATTTTGTGGCTTTTCTCCCCCGTGGAGTAGCCAAGGTGCTTTCTGGCAGCACCAAGTCTGTAGCCGCTGGCTGCTCTGGAGGCAAATTCAACGGTCGCACGCTGCTCGCAGGCCTGTCGTCTTCTGCAGCCGGTTTGGTCGCGGCTCGCCTCTTAGACATATCTCCCACAATCCGAAGCTGAAAATATGTTAAAATGAAACACACGCCAGACCGGGAGCAACGGCTAAGTGTTTTAAAATACTTACCTGAGTCTTTGAAACTTACCCGCTGGAAGGAGTGACGTGCTCGCCAGTCAGACGTGATGATGTGCATGCGTGGGGATGGCCTTCTTCACGTAGTCACTCATGTGACTCCGAAGTAAAATCTACAATTTGAGAGGGGGAAGGGTAAATTGGAGGTGTCAGTGTTACAGTTGAATAAAGGGGACTATGGAGCCATGAGTGAGGAGCTGGCCAAAGTTGACTGGAAAGATACACTAGCAGGGATGACAGTGGAACAACTATGGCAGGTATTTCTGGGATAATACAGAAGGTGCAGGATCAGTTCAGCAGAGGAAGAAAGATTCCAAGGGAAGTAAGGGGCTGATAAAGGATGTCAGGGACAGTATAAAAATAAAAGAGAAGTAGTCCAAAGTAGCAAAGATGAGCAGGAAGCAAAAGGATTGGGTAATGTTTATAGAGCAACAGAAGATAACTAAAAAGGCAGTACGGGGAGAAAAGATGAGGTACGAAGGTAAGCTAGCCAAGAATATAAAGGAGGATAGTAAAAGCTTCTTTAGGTATGTGAAGAGGAAAAAATTAGATAATACCCCTCGTTGTGAATCTGGAATTCTCTGCCACAGAAGGCAGTGGAGGCCAATTCACTGGATGCTTTCAACAGAGAGTTAGTTCACATTTATGGTCACATGCACCAATTAAGGTACAGTGATATTTGAGTTACCATACACGAAGTAAAAAACAAAAATACACACAGCACATAAAATTAAGTTTAACATAAACATCCACAACAGTGGAATCAACGTTCCTCACTGTGATGGAAGGCAATAAAGTTAAGTCAACTTCCTCCTTTGTCCACCCGTGATCGGGGCTGTTGAACCCTCCGCACTTGCTGTTGCCAACGGTCCGCTGTTCAAACCCTCTCGCCGGGATGATGGAATCTCCGGCATCGGGACGGATCGGAACACTCTCCCATTCTCCCGAGACGGCTTCTTCTTACCGGAGACCACGGCCTTCACGGTGTTAAAGTCCACAGGCCCTGCCCTCGGATGCCCTTCACTGGCGTTCCTTGGCAAAGGATCCCAGGATCCGCGATGGTAGGTCCGCAACGTGGCTTGAAGCTCCGGGCCGGACTCCAGGAAAGGCCACACCACTCCACGTTGTTTGGCCGCAGTGGGGGGGGGGGGGTTGGAAATGTGGCACCGAGAAAAATCATATCTCTGTCGAGGAACGTGACTGGAAAAAGCTTCCCCCGATCCCCCAACCCCCACGTAAGGCATACGAAAAAACATTAAAACAAACATTCAAGATATACTTAAAATAATAAAGCAGAGAAGTGGACGAACAGACTGCTGGCGAGGCAGCCACAACGGTGGCGCCGCCCGATAAAATTATATTTAGTTCGATTTAGCTCTTCAGACTAATGGAATCAAGGGATATGGGAAGAAAGCAGGAATGGGGTACTGATTGTGGATGATCATATTGAATGGCGGTGCTGGCTTGAAGGGCTGAATGGCCTACTCCTGCACCTATTGTTTCTAACTGTGTACCTGTGCTGCAAGATCCCTCTACACCACAATTCACCGCATTTAGTGACACCACTTTTAGGGGACCGTGTCCCTGCGCTTCTAGATCCCTCTGCTGATCCCGAAACGTCCCTATTCCTTCTCGCCAGAGATGCTGCCCGTCCGGCTGAGTTACTGTGTCTAATGTCAGTTTAAAACAGCACCTGTAGTTGCAGTGTTAGAGGGGAGAATGGGCCAAAAGTGGGCCATTGCCACCTTCTCAAGACGGTGTTTTGAAGGGCGAGACGCTAACAAGATGGCCGTCAACCAGCACCACTGATGGCGACCCATCACCAAGATGGCCACCATAAAGCGCAGCCCTCGAGGAAATACCTGAAGTGTCTGACGGCCAGGTAGAGCACTAGGAGCTCTTGGCCGACTGTAAAACGCCAGCGGCTGCCAGCGGTTGTCCACAAACTGCTCCAGATCTGCACCAACAGCAGCATCCGATGCGTCGACAGTGAGCGCTGTGGGGGCGGACACCCGCGGGTGCACCAGCGTGGTGGCATTAGCCAGCACTGCCTTGGCACCCTCAAACCCTTGTTCACCTCGACGGACCACACCAGGTCCCACGGTTTACCCGCCAGGCACTGGAACAGGGGGCGCATGGCGACAGCAGCCTCCGGCACAAAACGGCGATAAAAATTCCCCATGCCAACAAACTCCTGCAGCCCCTTGTAAGAAACTCTTGCAGTGGCTGTGGAAACTGCCGGATGGCCTCGACCTTCACAGGGAGCGACACAGCACCCTGCGGTGTAACCCGGAGTCCCAGAAACGAAATAGAGCCCAGGCCGAACTGACACTTCGCGGGGTTAATTACCAGGCCATGTTCGCAGAGGCGCTAGAACAAAAGACGGAGGTGGGTGACATGCTCCGCTTGCAAAGCATTGGCAACCAAAATGTCATCCCAATAAATGGAACCAAAAGGCAGGCCCCGTCCGCATGAGCAGCGATCTTCAGGCCGAAAGGCATACGAAGCCATTCGAACAAGCTGAATGGGGTAATGGTGGCAGTCTTGGGAACATCATCGGGGTGGACGGGGATTTGGTTATGACCCCGGACCAGGTCCACATTTGAGAGGAAAGAGGCGCGCTCGAGGTGCGCTGAGAAATCCTGTATATGAGGGACCGGGTAACGGTCCCGTGGTCACCGCATCGAGGCGCCTGTAATCACCACACGGTCTCCACCCCCCAGATGCTTTTGGGACTATAGGCAGCGGGGAGGCCCATGGGCTATCGGACCGGTGGACAATGCCCATGTCCTCCATCAGTTGAAATTCAGCCCGGGCGATACGCAGCTTCTCCGGTGCCAGGCGACTTGCCCGAGCATGCACCCGGGCGTCCACAGTGGGGATGTGGTGTACGACCCCGTATCGGGGAGCCGCCCCACTGAAACGGGATGTAAAGAGCTCGGGGAAATCGGAGATCAAGGCGGCGAACTGGCCCTCATCTTTGGCAACGGCATCTGGCTGCGTGACAGGTGAGGGCGGGCTGCGCGGTGCAGCACGTCCGATGTCTGACCACGGGACCATATGCCGCCCCGCAAGTCGAAGACGAGGGAGAACGCGTGCAGGAAATTGGCCCCTAAGAGCGTCTGAACGACGTTCGCGATGATAAACTTCCACTTGTAGAAGCGGGTCGAAAATGAGAGTAAGGGTCCGCATACCATGTGTTCGAATGTCGCTCCCGTTAACGGCCGAGAGGACAGGGTCCTTCTTACCAGCACGGGTATCCCGACCAATCGGGGGAAGAATGCTGACGATCACGTCGATGTCAACAATTTGGCGGATGGAGACAGGAGTCGATGTTTCAAATTGAGTTTTATTCGAAAACAATTGAACATGCGATGTCTCACCAGCACCAATAACACAAATCCAGCCACAACGGTGGTCTCCATTGACTGAAGGGGCACAGCCCAGAAAAAGCGCAGAAACGCGACCCCACACAGATTCACGTGCCCGCGGAACCCAACCGAAGGGTTCAACTACCTGTGAGCACCAGCAGGTGCCGCTACAGCACATCCTTTTTTTTTACAAAGTGCACAACTAGCACACGTGTCCCCATGGGGTGATATCTCTTCCCTTGTTCAAAGAGTGACTGCACTTGGCTCAGCCCCTCAATATCCAGCCGCCATAGACTGTGGTCCTCCACCACAGAGGCTTTGCATTAGCTGCAACAGGCTTCAGTGTGTTTCTCAGCATGTACTCCTATAGTGCGAGTTAATGATTGTCCTTGTTTACAATGGGTAAGGCTGAAAATAAAGTCCCTTGTAATGGATATTGTACTATGGACAACAACTTTGGGATTTTGGGATGAATAACTACATGCGTGTAAATCTCAAAATTATATCGTCAATTTCAAAGTGGAATGATGGTGAATACTGAAAGTTTTGCATTATTTGTTTACAAAATCTCTTTTTTTGTGACTATAAAAGGCCTTGTGAAATTTGGGAATTTCAGTAAATGGGTAATTCAATTCCTGATGACCTTTTTTCAACTTGATTTTTGCTGTCCCAGGGAAAACCATTGAAATGCTCCATATCGGCTCATTTGCCTTGTTAATTGTCCATCTAATAAATTTAGGGCAGTAGTGGAATTTCACTTTAGATAGACATCTTTATTATTCACATGTTCTCCTTTTGTTATTGCTGCAGTCAAAATATGTTATTAATTCCAAATCTGCATTACTTGAGTGGATCTATGCAGGATGCGCTTATTTTTAGCTACCCATAGTAACATTAAGTAATTATTGTAATCATAAGGCACTGAGCAGTTTGTTATCTGCTGTTTAAAATATTATGGCATTTAATAGTACATGCTGTTGCTCATATGTAGTTCGGAACCTAATGTTTACTGTGACTCATCTGTTACCTAAACTTTCTTTGCTTAGATTGTGCAGAGAATATGCTAAAGTAATATATCACAAGACTCGTAAACATCCCCTTCCAGTCTGAGCATAAACATCTGCCTTCCTTTGTAACAAAAAGAAACCTCATCAGAAACAAAGGTGTTAGCTCTAAATGTTTAATTTATAACTTCAACTAATGGGGAATTCATAATACATTTATTTTTGTTATTTGCTGCTGCTTATACCTCACTGCCAGTTATTGTACTGTTTTGAAGGGTGGCCGTGACATATTCTAAAGATGGTAAACTCTACATAGAGTCATCGAGTCATAGAAAATAGGTGCAGGAGGAAGCCATTTGGTCCCTTGAGCCTGCACCGCCATTCATTGTCATCATGGCTGATCCTCCACAATCAGCAATCTGCGCCTGCCTTCTTCCCATATCCTTGATGCCACTATCCCCTAGAACTCTAGCTAACTCTCTTTTAAATTCATTCAGTGAATTGGCCTTGACTGCCTTCTGTGGCAGGGAATTCCACAAATTCACAACTCTCTGGGCGAAAAAGTGTTTTCTCATCTCAGTTTTAAATGGCCCACCCTTTATTCTTAGATTATGGCCCCTGGTTCTGAACTCTCCCGACATTGGAAACATTTTTCCTGCATTTAGCTTGTTCAGTCCTTTTATAATTGTATACGTTTCTATAAGATCCCTTCTCATCCTTCGAAATCCCAGTCTTTCCAATCTTTCCTCATATGACAGTCCCGCCATCCCTGGGATTAACCTTGTGAACCTACACTGCACTGCCTCAATAGCAAAGATGTCCTTCCTCGAATTAGGAGACCAAAACTGCACACAATATTCCCAGGATCCGCAAAGGTAGGTCTGCAATGCGGCTTGAAGCTCCAGGCCGGACTCCACATCACTCCACATTGTTAGGCCGCAGATACAGATGTGGCCTCACCAGGGCCCTGTAGAACTGTACAAATCCTATTGTTATGAAGGCCAACATATTCAAGCAAAATGTAAGCCATGTGCAGGCTCTGGTGAATTTCAGCATGGCTGAGCTTGTAGATTCATGGTGAGTGGAGGTTTAAATTGGGAGTAATTCCAAAAGCACAATCTAGTTTGAACTCACCAATGGCGCCATCTTGTGGCTCAGCCACTTTGGTCTCGAACCTTCGTTTGTTGAGCTGGAGATCTTGCGGGAACTGGCGTGATCTGGGCCGACCAATCAACGCCAATCTGGGTGGTCAGGTGACGGGGTCCAGCAGACGACACAGCTAGACTTCACTTGACAGCCATCGCTTTTGTACTAATATTAAACTGTGTTTTTAAATATTAAATTAGTGTTTGTACAACACGCAAACCTCTTCACACCCACCAGCTTCAGAGTTTAACGTGCAAGGGCTGCAGCCAACCTGCTGCTAGAAGAGTCATTGACATTTGAAATGTTTTCACGATACTAGTACTCTTTGATTTAGCCCGAATTGGCAGAATGCCTCATCACCACAACTCCCTAAGAAGAAACAAGATATCCCGTGGCTGGTGTGAAAGGGTGCATATGCTATCTGCAGGCTGCTGTCTCCACCGCAATACACTCTGCCCTCGGGATGACTGCGATGAGAATCAGATGACTGATCACTTCTTAATGGACTGTAGATTTGCAAAGGTTTGCATAAAGTTGCAAGGATCAATGTCAAAGTTAATCCCAAACAGCTGCTCTAGGGCTCCATCTGAGCTCCACCGAAGGGCTCCATCTATGGGTTGATCCCAGCGGTTGCCACTGAGACAAACATCAATCAGATCCTCAATGTGGTTAAAGATGCTCTTTGGTTTTCCAGTACAATTAAATATTAGTGAGGGAACATTATTGATTGGCAACATTCCTGAGTTTAGTTTATTGTCTCGTGTACCAAAATGCAGTAAAAAGCTTTAGTTGCTAACTAAACCAAGCTGTGATGCTAATCAGTCAGCAGAAAGATGATATATGATTAGATCAAAAATACTCCAAGGGTGTCCAATGAGGTAGATAGTAGTTCAGGACTGCTCTCTAGTTAATGATAGGATGGTTCGTTTGCCTGATAACAACTGGGATGAAACTGTCCCTGAATCTGGAGATGTGCGTTTTCTTGCTTCTATACCTTTTGGCTGTTGGGAGAAGCGAGCCATCGGGCTATTAAACTCGGCTCGGACAAAACACTGAACATTAATAGTAAGATTAAACGAGAACTTACCAGTTTGAAGTTTGATCTTTATTTTATGAGGAGTTACGATGAGGGATTACGTGAAGACCCCGCCAGCACGCATGCGCGACATTCTTCAAAGCAGTGGTGTGAAATCACAGATAGTCACGTAGACTAACATAGTAAGATAAGAGAGAACTTTCATACCAGTTGATCTTTATAATAGAGGGTTGGGAGCGGAGGGCACGTAATCCCTCATCGTAACTCCTCATAAAATAAAGATCAAACTTCAAACTGGTAAGTTCTCGTTTAATCTTACTATTTTACTTCGGAGTCACATGAGTGACTACGTGAAGATTTCAAAGCTCTGTGATTTCATGCCCTGGAAGCTCCATGCTCACACACTGCTATGCTGGGATAAGAGGATGAACGTAATTCAGACATGACACTGGCTGAAAAACAAAAATAGGTATTTATTCATACCAAAACAAATATATATATATCCCATAGGGGTAAATTATTTGGCAGAACTCAAAATCCTTCCTGCATAAGAGTCAGGAGAGGCCACGGGTTTATTGTAGAAGCGATGAAATGTCTTCTCATTACTCCAACCCGCTGTGGCCAGGATGTGGTCCAAGGGTACTTCCATCATCCTATGTCGAGTATCTGCTGGATATGCCAGAAACTCCAAGGTATGTCCAGACGCTCCGGGTCGATCTTGTTTTAACAGTCCCTGCACATAAAAAGTGATTTTGTCATTGGTGATATTCATGGCATCCAGATTAAGTTTGTGCAGGGACTGGACCCGTTGTGCCGTGATTAGTGCCATGATCATTACCATTTTGTAGGTGAGCTTTGCCAAAGTGAGCCCCAAGTTAGGTGTCCATCCTCGCAGCATAGTTAAAACTATGCTGATATCCCACGTGTGGTTGTATCTGGGCCTGGGGGGATTGGAATTAAATATTCCTCTCATTAGTTTAGATACCAATGGATGTGATCCAATGCCCAATTGGTCACTCCCCTGGCCCAAGTAGGACGATAGGGCACTCCTGGCACTGTTTATGGCACTGTAGCTCAGTCCCTCATCAAAGTGAAGGGCAGCCAAGAATTCCAGCACTTCTGTAATAGTAGCGGATTCATATGTAGTGTTGGTAGTAGCGCAGAATCCTTCCCACTTCCTGATGTAGGTCAGGTACTGCTTCCTGGTGGACTCCCTGCATGCTGCTGAGATGGTGTCTATGGTTCTGCTGGTGAATCCGTCTCAGAAGAGGCCGTTTTAGAATCTGCAAATTAACAGGTCCATGCGGTCATGACATGGGTGGTGTTGTCCTGTGACAGGATGTATGAGCAGACTAGGTCGTTTATTGACCCGAATGCAAGGTTCTGTGGCCATCTTCTGTACCGCTGGGAACCATGGTTGGGTAGGCCAGTCGGGCACAACCAAAATACCCGAAGCGGAGTCTTGTTTGATTTTCTGCAAGACCCGACTGATGAGGCAGAAGGGGGGGAATGCATAACAGAACAAATCCCCCCAATGTAGCGTGAAAGCGTCCATCGCTACTGCCCCTGGGTCTGGCTCCCAAGCAACATATGTTGGTAGTTGGTGATTTAATCTGGACGCAAATAGGTCGATATCCGGTGTCCCATAACGTTCTACAATATCTGTGAACACCTTTCGATCCAACATCCATTCTATGTTGTCGTTAAATTTGCGTGACCTGGTGTCTGCCACCGTATTTAGCTTACCTGGGAGGTAAGTGGCTGAAATCCAAATTTCCCTTTGCAGACACCAGTGCCAGATATTGTTGGCCAATTCATCACACGATATCGACTTTAATCCGCCCATGTGGTTAATATAAGCCACCACCGTGGTATTGTCAATTTGTATCCTAACATGTACTTTGTGCATGTCTGTGCAGTATGCCCTTAGGCCGTGAAATGCTGCCAGCATTTCTGAATAGTTAATCCCCAAAGTTTTGAATAGGGTTAACTCTTGTGCACTCCATCTACCTCCACAACTAGTGGTAGTATTAGTTGCTCCCCAACCTTTGGCACTGGCATCCGTTTGTAAGATGATCGAGGGATTGATGATAGTGATGGGTTTGGAACAATATTGGGCATTAACCATCCACCAATTTAATTTGGCTTTTGCCTTCTCTGGTATTTCCATAGGCCTGTCGAAATGGCCTGCATGACTTTTGAGAGCTATAATTTTAGCTCTTTGTAGGTTTTGATAATGTAAAGGCCCAAATTGTGCTGCGGGAAAAGCAGCCACTATCTTCCCAATCACCCTGGCCACCTGTCGAATGGATGGGTCCTTGATGCCAGTAAGGCTCCTGCAAGCCTCTATCAAGTCCACCACCTTGTTTGGTGGCAACGTGATAGACATTTGCACTGAGTCGATAAAAAACCCCAAGTAGTTCATGGTGGTAGAGGGTTCTAATTTTGATTTATCTGGATGTATAATGAGCCCCAGCTTCTGAAAAAGATGTTTCGTGGCTGAAACTGCCAATGTAGCCGTTTCCAAACTCTCCCCAACAATGAGGATATCATCAAGATAGGCCATTACAGTATGATTCTGTTTTCTTAAGTAGGCCAAGGCTGGTTTTAATATCTTGGTAAACAATCTGGGTGCTGATGATAACCCATTAGGCAAGGCTTTGTATTGCCATAACTGTCCCATCCAGATAAATTTTAAGTATTTCCTATGATCCTTGTGTATTGGTACTGAATAGTATGCATCTTTGAGGTCAATGCATGCCATGTAGTACCCATTAGCTATTAACTGTATAGCAGTGTCAAAGGTGTCCATTTTGAAATGAACATACTGAACAGAAGTATTCAGTTCGGTCAGATCTATGATAATGCGGCAAACGCCATCTTTTTTATTTTTGGTGAATATATTAGATACGAACTCCTGGGGTTCTTTGGTGGCTTTCTCAATTACCCCTTTTTCAATTAACCTGTATAGTTCAGCATGCCCTGCTGCCTTCTCTTTTTGAGAGAGGATGAATTTTCGGCTAGGTGAATGCTGGACCGGGGTAGGGAGTTTGTGAATAAATTTAATTTTTTAGCCCTGAATACTTCTGAGTATGAAAGGATCAGAGGTAAAAGTGCGCCAAATTTCATAGAACATGTGCAACCGGCCCCCTACATAAAGTGAATTTAGGCAAGATGTGTTCCTGGGGAAGCCAGACCCACCTACCTCCATGGTTAATGCCGGTGTTGCGGTCTCTGTCCTTGTTTCTTCTGTTGGTTCGACGTGTTGTAGGAGTGGCGCATCTTCCAAGAAGGCCGGGCTGGGCCATGGCCTAAAAAAGACCGCTGTGCAGGTTGGCCGGCCTTCGAGCTTTCACCACCGGCAGATCTGTAATGATATCTCTGTCCGGTGGGTGTGTAGGGGTGCTGTCGTTGAGGATAATGAGTTTTCGTAGAGCCGGGTACCTTGATCAGGCCCAAGGCCTTGGCCTCCTCGTCAAGGTCTTTTACCTGCTTGGGAAGGTTATCCCCGAACAGCAGGTTTGGAGGCTGAGCGTTCCCAGGCTTGCACAAACCCGCAAACTTGGGGTTGAGTGCCGGCTTAATGATGCTCTTTCTGAAGTTGTTTATCTCATACTGTGTATTACACAGTAGAGCCAGGGCATCTTGCAGTTCTTCCGGCAACTCTATCCCCACTGCAGTTCTGGCCACTGCTGTGATCCCGGCGGTTAAGAGCTTCAGGATCCTCTGTAGTTTAATTTCTTGCCCTCTGCTCATGGAGCTCATGTTCCCCCAAATAGGGTTGTTCACCGCGGGGACATTCAGTGACTGCAATTCTCAGGAGCCATATATTTATCGGCTGTAGAATTAATAGCCTGCTCCTGTAGCTGGTTAGTAGCCATGTAATTAATGCTGGCTACCAGCTTAGGGTGGATTGGTAGGCCTTTCTGTATAGGCACTGCATGTTTATTTACCATATCCAGGTATTCTTCACACACCCCTGACACTGATGGTTGTTCAGCCAGCTCCCCTTCTTCTGGGTCAGCCCAGTTCTGACCCTCAATGCTCCCCTGCGAAGAGGGCGAGACATTAGGCAGTCCATGGTAGGAACCTGCCGTGGGCCTGCGAAGAGGCCCACTGTGACTCTGCCCCTGCATTAGCAGGTCACGTTGGAGCAACTGCTCCACCATCCGCTCCATGCGGGCTAGACGACCTCCGTCGCTATCTGCGAACGGGGTGTCCTCGGGTCCGGACCCAGCTGAGTCGGCGGCCCCGTCCGACTTCCGGGTGGATTTGCCGCCCGACCGTGGTGTACCAACGGCCCTCATGGGCGAGAAGTCGGGACCTGCAGGTAAAACCTGTAACTCGGGAGAAGTCGCACGCTGCTGGCTGCTCTCCATAGCAGCGGCTCTTGCCGCTGCTCTCTTTGATTTCCGTGATTCCATGTTTTGTTAAGCTTTTTAACTTACGCTGGAGGAGCCCCGCTCCTCCCGACTGTTGCTTCCGCATGCGAACGACGATATGTTGCGCATGCGTGCTGGCGGGGTCTTCACGTAGTCACTCACGTGACTCCGAAGTAAAATAGCCCATTATCTGTTTATTTGCACTTTATCAGTGTATTTATTCATGTGTGAATACATTTATACAATGGTATATGGACACACTACTCTGTTCCGTATTCGTGCCTACTATGTTCTGGTACGCTAAAGCAAAACAAGAATTTCATTGTCCTATCAGGGACACATGACAATAAAACTCTCTTGAACTCTTGAACTCTCTTGAGAAGAGGGTGCCCAGGGAGTGACTCGTCCTTGATTATGCTGCTGGTCTTGCTGAGGCAGCGTGAGGTATAAATGGAGTCAATGGGAGGGAGGTGGGTTTGTGTGATGATCTGAGTTGCACCCATGATTCGCTGCAATTTCTTGTCGTCTTGGATGGAGCTGTTGCCAAACCAAGCTGTGATGCATTAGAAGTATGTAGTACAAGCACTGAAGCTCAGTGCAGCCTTTGCAAAGGTTTTTTAGGGAAGGTCAATAGTCTAAGGTCGAGGTGCCATCAGACATTGTGTCACTTAAATGCTTGAAGTGTGTACAGAGACCACATGTATAGCAGTGGTGCCCTGTACGTGCTAACACTACAAATGTGTAGACGCAATAACACTTTGAATGTGTCAACTGACAACCAGTATAGGTGTAAAGAAAGCCATGCAATTTTTGTTTTCTGTTCTATATATTTTTTATAAATACATTTTTTAAGGGTAGATCGGTTCGGCAGGGAACCCTAACTGAAACTTAGACTCAGGATTAGATGAAAAGTTAGATTCTATATTTCTTGATCTTATCTCCAATGACGTATTAATGGTGAATTATTCCATTCTTTTTTCTCCATATTCCATATTTTTCTCCTTGTTTCTCTCTCTTTAAAAAATGTTTTTATTAGAGACCAAATGATTCATTTGATAATATTAATAATGTATGATTGTTGCACACAAAATATTACCATCATAATATGTGTTTGCTAATGTACTGCTTATCTACTCTAAAAAATATATATATTAAAAAAAAACATTTTTTGTTTTAATAAAATAAACAATTTCACTGGTGTTAGATTTCCTGATTTTATGGATTGAATCTAGCTGGCTTTTTGGGCCAGAGTGTTCCCCACAAGACTGCAAACCTAGCCTGCCAAGCCATCTGACCTATAGATAGGAAACCTCTTAGGGTCTTAGGGTCAAATATCCCACGTTGACCTCTTAGGGTCAAATATCCCACATTGACCCATTAAAACAAAGTACATGTGGAATGAGCTTCCAGTGGAAGTGGTGGCGGCAGGTTCGTTGGTATCATTTAAAAATAAATTGGATAGGCATATGGATGAGAAGGGTATGGAGGGTTATGGTATGAGTGCAGGCAGGTGGGACTAAGGGAAAAAAGTTGTTCGGCATGGACTTGAAGGGCCGAGATGGCCTGTTTCCGTGCTGTAATGGTTATATGGTTATATGGTTATATGATGAAATACACAATCCCAATCTTTAAACTCTGCTCTCTTACCTGCATATATTCATTGTGTTGAAATCCAGGCAGATAACTCCTGCAAATTCTCTCTCAACTGAATTCATCAGGTGAGATTTCAGATTCAAGCCCAAGTCAATGCATGAAAGTTGTGCAAAGCTGCTGCATACATGTGCACTATCATCTTGGAACATTGTCTCTTCCTGGGAGATAAATAGCTGAAACCAAATATTTTTACCAATACACCATTGCCACATCTGTCTACCAGATGATCACATGATCTGACACCACCCATGTGATTGATATATGCCACAGCTGTGGTATTGTCTATTTGTGTATGGACATGTAAATCTTTAATGTAGAACAATAAGCTTTTAATCCATAAATGCTCCCAGTAGCTCCAAATAATTAATACCATATGTTTGGAGCAAAAAATCCTCTTGGACAGCCCATCTGCCCCCGCAGCTGGTCTCATTATCCGTAGCCCCCCCATCCGAGAGAACTTGCGTCAGTTTGCAAAAACACTACTGGCTGATGAACCAAAATGTTCTAAGCAGCTTGTGGAACATTCTCAACCCACCAATGTAACTCTGATAAATTTCCTTTGGCAATTGCATTGGCCTATCAAATGGCCTGCTCGCTGAATAAGCGCTTGAGTTTTTGCCCTTTGAAGATTTTGGTAATGTAGAGGACCAAATTCCACTGCTGGAAATGCTGCTACCAACTTCCCAATAGCCTTGGCAACCACTCGGATGGAAGGATAAGGTTTGTTAATCAGGTTCTGACACACATTTGTCAATCTGTCACCTTATCCATTGGTAAAGTTACCAACATGGTAACTGAATTAATCACAAACCCCAGATATTCCATGGTTTGGGATGGCTGTAACTTAGATTTTGTTGGATAAATCAGGAATCCCAACTTCTCAAACAAGCTTGTAGTTGCTGAGACTGATTTTCAGCTGACTCCTGATTAGCATTAACAATTAAATGTCATCTAGATAAGCCATAACGATGTGTTTTTGTGCCCTTAGCAGTGCAAGTGCTGGCTTCAATAATTTAGTGAACAATCTAGGTGCTGAATTAGCATCTAGTTGCCCAATTAGCCCATTAGGTAATGCTTTGTATTGCCACAGCTGTCCCATCCATTAAACTTTAAATACCTGCGAAAACTATGGTGAATTTGGACCGAAAAATATGCATCCTTCAAATCTATTGTAGCCACAATAACAACCTGTTGATACCAGCTGCATTGCAGTGTTAAATGTGTCCATTAAAATGTTTATACTGGACAAATGTATTCAATTGTGTAGATCTAAAATGATTCTACAACCCCCATCTTCTTTGGTCTGGGGAAAATATTTGATACAAATTGTTGTGGATCCTCTCCTGTTTTCTCAATAACTCCTTTTTCACACAAATTCTTACCCTCTTTGTCAATTTGATTTTTTCCAAAAGCTGAAAACATCAAAGAATGATTAGGCTTATTCTGTCCCAAACATTATAAAACATTCGGAGTCTACCACCAATCTGAGGTTCATCCAAACTTCCTTCTTTAATAGGATAAATTTATGTACCTCTCCAACTGGATGAAATGATCTCCTTTTCCCAATAAATGGGTGAACATTTGGCTGTGCAAATTCTTTCTTATCATACTCCTGCCTCGGCTTGTCCCAGTTCCAAAATCAAATCCCCTTTTTATATGGCCAGCCCTTCTCTGGCCAAAAGTGAAGGGTTTCATAAGGCCAATAGTTTTTGCCTCTTCAACCATTTCTTTAATTTGTTTAGACAAATTCTCTTCGAAATAAACCAGGAGTTTTAACATTGCTTGGCTTGCACAACCCTGCTTCCTCATACAGTTTATCTCAAAATGAGTTGCAAAATAAAGCCAACATATGCTTCTAAACTTTGGTCATTCCACAACCTTCCAAAGGCAGTAATGCCAGCTGAAACAGCTTGAGGACTCTTTGAAATCAAATCTCCTGCGCCCGCATCATCGATGACATTGGCGCCCAAACACCCGGATTCACCGTAGGTACCTTCAATGAGGCACAATAATAGGTGTTTTATACAATTCTGCTGTCTCAACCATAACAGCTTTTTGAGGTGGGTGAGAGACCAAATAATTAATATTGGCCACCAGGTTTTCTTCCATGGCCTCACCGCCTCCTCCAGGTATAGCAAACTTTGTGCCACATCAGGCACACCTGGATCAATATATTTGTATTGTGGTGTGTACTCCGGACCTCAATCACCACTTTCAGGGTCTGTCTCATACAGCCCTGGTACTCCTGAAACTTGTTCAAGGAGACTTCCTCCAGTCCAATCCCAGGCACTGGAGTTCCAATTCCCAATTCAAACTGGCACCATATTCATGATATGGAACCCCCTCAGGGGCTGCCTGGGAATATTCTGGGTACTTAGACCCTTGGTTGATTATAGTTTGGAGCATTTCTCCATTTGATCCATTCTGAGCCAAAAGGCTTTTCTTTCTGGACCTTTAGAATCAGAGTCCTCAGAAACCTCAGGCCTTTCAGCTTTTCTTTACATTTTTTAGGCACTGGGTTTTCCTCCAAAGTTTCTGTTTGTGGAGCAATCAAAGCCTCACTAACGGGTATTTCAACGGCCACCGGTATCGGAACCGGCTCCGCCATAATCTCCTGTCCCGACACTTCTCCCCGGGACGCACGTTTTACCCGCTGTTTTTTGGCTTACTCTATTTTCTTCCTAACTCCACCAGGCTACGGAGTTCTGAAACCCGCCCTAGAAACGAAAACCTCTCTTACCTGCGGGCCGGTTCCTTACCGCTGTGTGGAGCTGCGCTCTGCAGCTCTTTCTCTGCCGACAGCGACGACGTAATGCCGATCCAGCGCCAGGCGGGGCTTCTTCACGTAGTCACTCACGTGACTCCGAAGTAAAATTAGAACTATTCATCCATATGACTTAGATCTGCTAAATAGATCAGGAAGATCTATTTAGCAGGTTATAATCCTTATACCAGCCTAAATGATTCTATCATTAAACCATAAGTGAACCACTGTAACACCCTGACTACAGGAAACAAAGAGTAGGGATTAACGGGTCCGTTTCAGAACGGCAGGCAGTGACTAGTGGGGCATCGCAAAGCTAAGTGCTGGGACCACTGCTATTTACAATTTATATTGATGAATTAGATGAAGGGATTACAAATAATATTAGCAAATTTGCAGATGATTTGTGTGGCAGTGTGAACTGTGAGGAGGATGCTATGAAAATGCAGGGTGATCACATTAAATGGCGGTGCTGGTTCAAAGGGCCGAAAGCCTATCGCTGCATCTATTGTCTATGTATCTTTAGATCTAAATAGCTAGCTGGCTGGGTTAATACATTGCTCGATAGCTAGATAGCTAAGATAGCCAGATAGCAAAGTAAGTAGATGGCTAGATAAGTAGATGGCCAGAGAGTAATGGTGGATGGCTGTTTGTCAGGTTGGAAGCCGGTGACCAGTGGGGTGCCTCACGTATCTGTGTTGGGTCCACTGTTGTTTGTCATGTACATCAATGATCTAGATGATGGGGTGGAAAATTGGATAAGTAAGTATGCAGATGATACTAAGATAGGGGGTGCTGTGGATAATGAAGTAGATTTTCAAAGTCTACAGAGAGATTTGGGCCATTTGGAAGAGTGGGCTGAAAGATGGCAGATGGAGTTTAATGCTGATAAGTGTGAGGTGCTACATCTTGGCAGGACAAATCAAAATAGGACATACATGGTAAATGGTAGGGAATTGAGGAATGCTGTGGAACAGAGGGATCTAGGAATAACTGTGCATAGTTCCCTGAAGGTGGAATCGCATGTAGATAGGGTGGTAAAGAAAGCTTTTGGTGTGCTGGCCTTTATAAATCAGAGCATTGAATATAGGAGTAGGGAAGTAATGTTAAAATTGTACAAGGCATTGGTGAGACCAATTCTGGAGTATGGTGTACAATTTTGGTCGCCTAATTATAGGAAGGATGTCAACAAAATAGAGAGCGTACAGGGGAGATTTACTAGAATGTTGCCTGGGCTCCAGCAACTAAGTTACAGAGAAAGGTTGAACAAGTTAGGTCTTTATTCTTTGGAGCGCAGAAGGTTAAGGGGGGACTTGATTGAGGTCTTTAAAATGATAACTTGATTGAGGTCTTTAAAAGCTTTTCCCATTGAGGGTAGGGAAGATTCAAACAAGAGGGCATGACATGAGAATTAAGGGATAGAAGTTTAGGGGTAACATGAGGGGGAACTTCTTTACTCAGAGAGTGGTGGCTGTGTGGAATGATCTTCCAGCAGAAGTGGTGGAGGCAGGATCGATTTTAACATTTAAAAGTAAAGTGAATAGGTATATGGACGGGAAGGGAATGGAGGTATGAGTGCAGGTAGATGGGACTAGGGGAAAATAAATGGTCGGCACGGACTGGAAGGGCTGAGAAGGCCTGTTTCCATACTGTAATTGTTATATGGTTATATGGTTATAGACAATTATACATCTAGATATCTAGTTGGACAACTATATAGTTCGCTAGCTGGAGAGCGAGATGGCTAGCAGGCTAAATGGATAGATGGCTGGGTGGTTAGATAGCTGGATGGCTCAGTAGCAAGATTTCTATCTAGACATCGAGATAGCTAACTAGACAGCTATCAATATGCAGGTAGACTGGGTAATTCGTAGAGCAGCTTGTGTTGGAGCCTACCAGGGAACAGGCAATTGTGGAATTCTGGACATCAGTGAATAGGAACCGCAGCTATTTACAATATACATTAATGATTTAGATGAAGGAATTAAAAGTAACATCAGCAAATTTCCAGATGCCACAAAGCTGGTTGGCAGTGTGAATTGTAAAGAGGAAGCTATGATGATGCAGGGTAACTTGAACAGGTTGGGTGAGTGGGCAAATGCAGTATCATGTGGATAAATGTGAGGTTATCCAATTTGGTGGCAAGAACAAGAAGGCAGATTATTATTTGAATTATTTCAGGTTAGGAAAATGGAAAGTACAATGAGACCTGGGTGGCCTTGTACATGAGTCACTGAAAGTAAGCATGCAGGTACAGCAGGCAGTGAAGAAAGCTAATGTCATATTGGCCTTCATAATGAGAGGAGTTGAGTATAGGAGCAAAGAGGTCCTTCTGCAGTTGTACAGGGCCCTGGTGAGATCACACCTGGAGTATTGTGTGCAGTTTTTGTCTCCTAATTTGAGGAAGGATATTCTTGCTATTGAGTAAGTGCAGCGTAGGTTCATGAGGTTAATTCCCGGAATGGTGGGACTGTCATATGATGAAAGAATGGAGCGACTGGGCTTGTATTAACTAGAATTTAGGATGAGAGGGAATCTTATAGATACGTATACAATTATTAAGGGATTGGACACGCTAGATGTAGGAAACATTTTCCCAACTTTGGGGGAGTCCAGTACCAGAGGCCACGGTATAAGAATAAGGAATAGGCCTGAAATTAGGAAAAGCTTTTCCACACAAAGTTGTAAATTTGTGGAATTCTCTGCCTCAGAAGTGGAGGCCGATTCACTGGATGCATTCAAAAGAGAGTTAGAGCTCTCAGGGCTTGCGGAAACAAGGGATCTGGGGAGAAGGCAGGAACAGGGTACTGATTGTAGATGATCAGTCATTATCACATTGATAGGCATGCTGGCTTGAAGCGCCGAATGGCCTATTTCTGCACCTATTGTCTATATTATCTATGTATCAATGATTGAACAAATATCCAGAGGCCAGAACTAGAGGCCACAGTATAAGAATAAGGAGTAGGCCATTTAGAACTGAGACGAGGAAACACTTTTTCTCACAGAGAATTGTGAGTCTATGGAATTCTCTGCCTCAGAGGCAGGTGGAGGCCGGTCCTCTGGATGCTTTCAAGAGAGAGCTAGATAGGGCTCTTAAAGATAGTAGAGTCAGGGGATATGAGGAGAAGGCAGGAACGGGGTACTGATTGGGGATGATCAGCTATGATCACATTGAATGGTGGTGCTGCCTTGAAGGGGTGAATGGCCTACTCCTGCACCTATTGTCTCTTGTCTATCTTTCTTCTAAAGAATCATTTTCATGTGCAAAGAATTTAAATAATTTCTGATGAGTTTTGCATAAAAAGCATGAGTTGATAGATGGACTAAATTAATTTCTAATTAAACCATGTACATGTCTTCCATATCATTAACTTCCTTATTTGTGTTCATAATTCCTTACATGCCTGACTTTCATCACCATTATATTCCCTGTGGTCTTCAAGCTCTCCAAATGTCTGCACACCCAGGCAAATAGGTGTGGCTTCTACTTAGCTGTCTTCACTATATAGCATGTGTAATGTATTCATGCATATTCATGTATATGTTAATGAGTTGGTGTTGTGTGTAAGTATGGAATGTTGGGTAATAAATTTCTCTTGTGATCCAGGCAGCCTGCGTGTAAGTTGTTATTCATTCTGCTCTCCGGAATATAACAAAATTGGCGATGAGGATGGGATAGAGTTTGTGAACTCATCCTTTAAATACAGTGCAGGACTGTTTTACAACATGCAGTATTGTTTAACAGTTTAAACAGAAAATACGGAGTTGTGTCGCAGTTGTTTGCGAGCTGCAGGCCTTTCGTGATGGACATGAGAGGCCTGCAAATCCTTCTATGCAGGGGAATGTAGTTTAAAACATCAGCTGTACAAGTCTGCGAGTTTGTCAGGCTATCTCTATGTTGTGTCTACTTGGGAAGATGTCGTCCTTCGGATTGTTACACATTTTAGACAGTTTATTTTTGTCTAATTCCTCAAGCTTAATACTCTTTGTACAGCTAAGTTTTAGATGAATTGATACACCTAAATTGAATTGATACACCAGAATTTGGGGTTTTTGAACGGAACTTTTATTTTTTTTAAAAGAGAACGACACGATGGCAGCGTCCATGGGCCACATTGGAAACCTTGGCACTTTTGACAAGAGTAGAGAGCCGTTCAGCTCCTGTATGGAGAGAGCAAACATGTTTTTCATGGCAAACAATATATTGGAGATTAGTGGTGAAGGAGAGATAGTGGCTGAAACAAATAAGGCCGTTTGCGAACGCATGAAAGCGATTCTGCTCACGGAGATCGGTCCTGATGTGTATGGTTCACTCGTGAATCTCCTTGCATCCATAAAGGCAAAAGAGGTGCCATTCAATGACATTATAAAGAAGTTGGAGGAGCACTTCAACCCAAAGCCTCTGGAAATTGCAGAAAGCTGTACATTTGGCACTAGAAACCAGAAGCAGAATGAGCCAATCAATGAGTTCATTGTTGCCTTGAAAAACGTAAGTTTACACTGTAACTTTGGAACCTTTCTTGGACGAGCACTACGCGACAGATTTGTTTGTGGTCTAGTGGATGAACAAATTCAGTCCAAACTGATGAACACTCCAGATCTCACATTTGAGAAAGTATGCAAGATTGCTACCACAATGGAAATGGCATCAGAGAATGCTCATGAGTTTCGTCCACCACGAACTGCAGTGGCCGTTTACAGTCACAAGGCGGTGCCTATGGCCAAACCAAGAGACGCTAAACCAAAACCGAAGTATGGCGGGGAGCCATGTTCAGCCAGTTGTTATAGTTGCAACGATAGTCACTCATCCCAATTTTGTCAGTTCAAAATGGCCAAGTGCTATAACTTCCAGAAAGGCCATATCGCCTCAGCATCTCGGGCCAAGCTTAAAACAGGAAACCAACAATCTGCGGGAAACAAGCGACAACACCGGAGAGGAGTTCACAACTTGGAGATGAACCCAGATGTAAATGAACTTGGGTTGTACACCATCTATGCAACCAACATCGAAAAGCCTACAACCAGCCAAGGCAAGGACTTTTGAACTAAACTATTGGTTAATGAACAGTTAATTGATATGTGTATGGACACGGCAGCAGATTTTCCGGTCATGTGCAAAGACCTGTACGAAACAAAGTTCCCACAGATACCATTGTTTGAGAGTAAGGTCAAGCTGAGAACCTACTCGGGCAAAGTTTTGGAGACATGTGGACAAATGAACTGTAAAGTTCAGCATAATGGTCAGTCAGTAACACTGCCCATCAAAGTGGCCAGCTACAGAAATAAACCAACCCTCCTTGGAAAGGATTGGCTGAGTAGAATAGAATTAGACTGGAAGAACATTTTCAACGTCGGTTTGTCCAAATCATGTCTTGAAAACGTCATAAGCAAACATGCAAACATTTTTGATGACAGTTACACGGGAATAACAGGGTACTCTGCACACATTCGACTTAAGCAAGATGTGAGACCTGTGTAATGTCGCCCAAGACCTGTACCATATGCACTAAAGCAACAAGTGGATGTAGAACTCGACAGGTTAGAATGGAATGGAGTACTCGTGAAGACAGACCAGAGTAACTGGGCAACGGCAATTGTGGCTGTACCCCAGGCCGACAAAACTGTTCGACTATGTGGTGATTACAAATTCACAATCAACCAAGCCATTGATGACAAACAATATCCATTACCAACCTCGCAAGATCTGTACGCAGAACTTAGCGGAGCAAGAGTCTTCATTAAACTGGATTTGTCTCACGCTTAGTCAGCGGTACTTGACTATCAACCCACGTAAGGGCTTGTATTCATATACAAAGCTGCCCTATGGTGTGAAATTCTCCCCGAAAATCTTTCAGTCTGTCATGGACCAAATATTACACGGCATTCCGCACTGTGTGTGCAACTAGGATGACCTACTGATATTCACAGAGGGCATGGTAGAACATCTGGAAATCCTTGAGCAAATTCTCATACGACTGAACTGCCACAATGTCAAACTGCATCAAAGTAAATGTGCATTTGCGCAGTCAGAGGTGGTGCGCCTTGGACTTAAAGTAGACTCCAACAGACTTTGCCCTGTGACGGAAAAAGTTGATGCAATAGTGAATGCTCCAAAACCCAACAATGTTTCAGAGCTACGATCATTCCTGGGGATGGTGCAGTTCTATGCACGATTCCTTCCAGATTTAGCAACTGTGGTAAAGCCACTTCATCATCTGCTACACAAAGGTGTGAAATGGACGTGGGGAAAGCAACAGCAACGTGCATGTGACATCTGCAAGGAAAACTTGACAAGTGACAAACTTCTTGTTCACTATGATAGAACACGTGAGATGAAACTTGCTTGTGATGCTTCAAGTTATGGTGTAGGTGCAGTGATCTTCCCATGTAATGAATGACGGACAGGAAAAGCCTATTGCTTTTGCATCACGCACCCTATCACTGAGTGGAGGCAACAATGCACAGATAGAAAAGGAAGCACTCATCATCGTGTTCGTAATCAAGAAATTCCATCAGTTTCTTCTCAGCAGACCATTCACCCTGGTGACTGATCACAAGCCACTACTAGTGACACTTGGTCCCAAGTCAGCTATACCTTCCATGGCGGCATCAAGGATGCAGCGCTGGGCAATTGTACTGTCCCAGTATGACCACAAGGTGGAGTACAGAAGCTCCAAGTGCAGCGCAATTGCAGATACGCTGTCCCGGTTGCCCCATGAGAACTCTGACGTGGGAAGTGAGAACTCAATCTACACAATGCAAGTTGTAGATGAAGACTTTCTGGTAACTGCACCAGAAATTGCAGCAGAAACAGAGAAAGACAATGTGCTGAAGTGGGTTTATGAACAGACATTAAATGGTTGGACTGAAATCGATAGTGGATTGAACTCAGAGCTGAAGCCTTTCCATAATCAACGCCATGAATTATCATGTGAGCAGGGATGCATGAAGTGGGGTTTCAGAGTGGTTATACCAGAGTCTTTGAGAAACAAAATTATGAATGAACTTCATGCCGAACATCCTGGCATAAAGCATCCTGGCATGAAGACAATTGCCAGAAGTTTTGTGTATGGGCCTGGTATTGACAGTGACATCGAGTCACTGGTGAGCAAATGTAGCGCCTGCCAAAATTGCCGGAGTAAACCACCAAAAACACCACTGCAACCCTGGTCATGGCCAAGTAGACCTTTTCAGAGAGTTCATGTAGATTTTTGCAAAAAGGGTAATGATCACTTTCTGGTGCTGGTAGATAGCCATTCCAAATGGATTGAGGATAAGCATATGGGGTCAAGCACTACTACTGAGCGTACCATAGATGAGTTGAGATACATTTTTGCATGCCATGGTTTAATGGAAGAACTTGTTTCTGATAACGGGCCTCAGTTTCGTTCAGAACAGTTCAAAGAGTTCATGCAGCGGGATGGTGTGAAACACACACTTGTTCCCCCATATCATCCAGCCCCCAACGGGGCGGCGGAAAGGTCTGTTGGAGTTGTCAAAGTTGCTCTCAAGAAAAAGGTTTTGCAGGGTAGTTCAAAGCTCAGCATGAAACATTGTTTGGCTAGTTTCTTGATGAAGTACAGAACCACACCACACCATATAACCATATAACCATATAACAATTACAGCACGGAAACAGGCCTTCTCGGCCCTGCCAGTCCATGCCGACCATTTATTTTCCCCTAGTCCCATCTACCTGCACTCAGACCATACCCCTCCATTCCCTTCCCGTCCATATACCTATCCACTTTACTTTTAAATGTTAAAATCGATCCTGCCTCCACCACTTCTGCAGGAAGATCATTCCACACAGCCACCACTCTCTGAGTAAAGAAGTTCCCCCTCATGTTACCCCTAAACTTCTGTCCCTTAATTCTCATGTCATGCCCTCTTGATTGAATCTTCCCTACCCTCAATGGGAAAAGCTTTTCCAAGTCAACTCTGTCTATCCCTTTCATCATTTTAAAGACCTCAATCAAGTCCCCCCTTAACCTTCTGCACTCCAAAGAATAAAGACCTAACTTGTTCAACCTTTCTCTGTAACTTAGTTGCTGGAACCCAGGCAACATTCTAGTAAATCTCCTCTGTACTCTCTCTATTTTGTTGACATCCTTCCTATAATTAGGCGACCAAAATTGTACACCATACTCCAGAATTGGTCTCACCAGTGCCTTGCACAGTTTTAACATTACTTTCCTACTCCTATATTCAATGCTCTGATTTATAAAGGCCAGCACACCAAAAGCTTTCTTTACCACCCTATCTACATGCGATTCCACCTTCAGGGAACTATGCACAGTTATTCCTAGATCCCTCTGTTCCACAGCATTCCTCAATTCCCTACCATTTACCATGTACGTCCTATTTTGATTTGTCCTGCCAAGATGTAGCACCTCACACTTATCAGCATTAAACTCCATCTGCCATCTTTCAGCCCACTCTTCCAAATGGCCCAACTGACACAACAACAGGTTACTCACCTGCAGAACTGTTGATGAAGAGAAGGCTAAGAATATGCCTAAATCTAGTTCAACCCAATTTGGCTTTGATAGTTGAACAAAAACAATTAAGTCAGAAACGCCATCTTGACTCCCACAAAAAGGAGAGGTACTTCAAGTCAGATGAGCAGGTTCGTGTTGTCAGCCCTCCCAAAAAGTCCAGTTGAAATAAATGGGATGTTGGGAAAATAGTGGGCGTGTATGGAACAAAAAGATACTTAGTTGAAGTTGGAGATAGGATCAAAAGTGTTCATGTTGACCAAATTATTCCAGCCAATGATGAACCAAAAACTGAGCATGGAGTTCTAATCCCTGAGTCTTAATCTGAAAGTGAGTTGGAAGAGCCAACTGTGATTGAAATACAAAAATCAGTCAGCACAGACAAAGAAACAGATTCCTCTGGTCAAAGTCAGAGTACTAAAACAGAGCCAAACAAGCCTACAATTGATTCAACACCGAAACCTTTTTTTAAATTTTTTAATTTCAAAATAGACTTTATTCAAGTAATAAATTTATACAATACATCAACCGTGCGAAAAATCCATCCGACATTTTTGGAGGCTATACAAATTGTTCCATACAGTCTATACACATATGTCAAATTTCGCGAATCGATTCCCCACCCGTGCCACTCATGTGGTCCCCCGTCATGGGATACCTTCCCTTATTTTGAGGGGTGTCTCCACCATACTGTGCCCCCCCATGTCCAGCAGTGGAAGGACCTTAGACTGTGGCCCTCCCCCACCGAGCCTTGGCGTTGGCTGCACCGAGCTTCAGTGCGTCCCTCAGCACGTACTCCTGCAGTCTGCAGCGGGCCAGTCGGCAACATTCCCCGACGGACATCTCGCTCTGCTGGGTGGTGAACAACACTCGGGCAGACCAAAGAGCGTTTTCCACCGAGTTGATGACCTTCCAGCAGCACTCGATGTCAGTCTCTGAATGTGTCCCTGGGAACAGTCCGTAAATCACAGAGTCCTCTGTGACGGAGCTGTTTGGAATAAAGCGTACCAGGGATCCTTGCATTTTCCTCCAGACTCTTTGGGCAAATCCACACTCTGCAAAGAGGTGGGCAACCGTCTCCTCTCCATAGCAGCCGTCCCGAGGGCAGCGTGCGCTGGTAGTGAGGTTCCGACGGTGCAGGAAGGATCTGACTGGGAGGGCTCCCCTCACCGCCAGCCGAGCCAGGTCTTGGTGCTTGTTGGTGAGTTCTGGTGATGAGGCATTTTGCCAGACAAGCTGGGCAGTCTGCTCAGGGAACCACGCCATCGAATCCTTTCCCTGCAGTGCCTGCAGGACATTCTGTGCTGACCACTGCCCAATGGACACGTGGTCAAAGGTGTTGGTCCGGAAGAACCTTTCCACAGACGACAGATGGGGCGGCAATGTCCAGCTGACTGGCACCTTGCGTGGCATCTGCGCCAGGCCCATCCTTCGCAACACTGGGGACAGGTAGAACCTCAGCAGGTAGTGACACTTGGTGCCCACGTGGCTTGGCTCTACACTCCGCCTGATGCAGCCACACACGAAGGTGGTCATCAGGGTGAGGGCGACATTGGGCATGCTTTTACCCCCGTTGTCTGCTGACTTGTACATTGTGGCCCGTCGCACCCGGTCCATCCTCGACCCCCAGATGAACTGGAAGACGGCCCGGGTGATCCCTGTAGCGTAGGAGGGAGGGACAGGCCACACCTGTGCCATGTACAGCAGCCCCGAGAGCATCTCACACCTGATAACCAAATTATTTCCCGTTATGGAGAGGGAGCGTTGCCTCCACAGCTCCAGCTTCCTCCCCACCCTGGCTATCCGCTCCAGCCAATTCTTGTTACATGCCTCAGCCCCCCCGAACCAGATCCCCAGCACCTTCAACAAGTCAGGTTTGATGGTGAAGGGGACGGAAGATCTGTCGGGCCAGTTGCCAAAGAGCATGGCCTCGCTCTTCCTGCGGTTCACCCTGGCTCCCGTGGCCGACTCAAACTGGTCGCAGATACTAATCAGTCTGCGGACCGACCCTGGATCCGAGCAGAAGACAGCGACATCGTCCATGTACAGGGAGGTCTTTACTTGAATGCCCCCACTGCCGGGCAGTGTCACTCCTCTTATGCTCGCATCCTTCCTGATGGATTCGGCAAAGGGTTCAATACAGCAGACAAACAAGACAGAGAGAGGGCAACCCTGCCTGACCCATTTTGGCGAGCACGTCCCTCATGTACGTGTGCGAAATCCTGTCAAAGGCCTTCTCCTGGTCTAAGCTGACTAGGCAAGCATCCACCCGTCTGTCCTGCACGTAGCGATGGTATCTCTCAGCAGCGCTAGGCTGTCTGAGATCTTCCTGCCAGGTACAGCACAAGTTTGGTCCGGGTGGATCACCTGTCCCAGAGCAGACTTGACCCGGTTGGCGATGGCCTTAGACAGGATCTTGTAGTCTACATTCAAGAGTGTTATGGGTCTCCAATTCTTTATGTCCTTCATCTCCCCCTTCTGCTTGTAGATTAGGGTGATGTTGCCCTTCCTCATGGAGTCTGACATGCTACCAGCTAGAAGCATGTCATTGTGAAAGACGTTAATTAACCTGGTTTTATTTTAAGGACTAAGTGGCACCCATCCCAGTGTAGCTGACGGGTTCCCGTTGTGACACCCCTGATTCCCCCCTCCTCCCCTGACCCTCCCACTCCACCCCTTGCTCCTCCCCCCCACACACTCACCCCATCCCCCGCAGCCATTCCCTGCCTTTTATAACACAAACTTAAATGTTAAAGAGGGGATGGCTTCAGCAGGGGCTGTCGGCTGTCGGTGGGGGGGCTTCCTGCGGCTGGGGGAGGGGGATGGCTTTAGGCAGGGGGTCGGCAAGGAGCTGCCTTGTGAGTAAAGTGTATGTCTTTGGCTCGAGAATCTTCGCAGAGGAAAGGAGAGGAGGCTACGCATAAAGCTCGAGAGGACTTCAGGCTCCTGTACCTTCTACCTGAAGGTACTACTTTTTGTAGTCTTTTCCGCTCCCGGGCGCTCAAGTTGCCAAACCAAGCTACAATGCAACCGGTCAGCATGCTCTCTACTGTGCAACTGTAGAAGTTAGAGATCCCCTCCTTGACAAACGAACTCTCCATAATCTTCTCAGGAAGTAGAGGCTGATGTGCTTTCTTAATAATTACATCAGTGTTCTCGGACCAGGAAAGATCTTCAGAGATGTGCACGCCCAGGAATTTGAAGCTCTTGCCCTTTCAACCATATAAACGGGACTGTGGGTCCCCATCCTACTCCTTCCAAAGTCCACAATCAGTTCCTTGGTTTTGCTGGTGTTGAGGGCCAGGTTATTGTGCTGGCACCATTTGGTCAATCGCTCGATCTCTCTTCAATACTCTGACTCATCCCCATCAGTGATACATTCCACAACAGTGGTGTCATCAGCGAACTTGATGATGGAGTTCGCACTATGAGCGGCTACGCATTCATGAGTATAGAGTGAGTACAGCAGGGGGCTGAGCACGCATTCTTGAGGTGCTCCCGTGCTGATTGTAAGTGAGGCTGACACTTTTCCACGAATACGAACAGACTGTGGTCTGTGAATGAGTAAATCGAGGATCCAATTGTGGAGGGATGCACAGAGACCCAGGTCTGCGAGTTTGGTAACCAGCTTGGAGGGGATGATTGTGTTAACTGCCGAGCTGTAATCAATGAATAACAGTCTGACATATGAGTTTTTGTTGTCCAAGTGGTCCAGAGCGGAGTGGAGGGCCAGCGAGATCGCGTCCACCGTTGACCTGTGGTGGCAGTAAGCGAACTGCAGTGGGTCCAGGTTTTTGTCGAGGTAGGAGTTGATATGCGCCATGATCAACCTCTCAAAGCACTTCATCACCACAGGCGTTAGTGCCACAGGTCGATAGTCATTGAGGCACGTCACCTTGCTCTTCTTGGGCACTGGTATAATTGATGCCCTTTTAAAGAAGGTGGGAACCTCAGACCTCAGAAGTGAGAGATTGAAAATGTCCGTAAAAACTCCAGCCAGTTGGTCCGCACAGGTTTTTAGAACACGACTGGGTATAACATCAGGTCCAGGCGCTTATCGAGGGTTCACCCCTCTGAAGGACTTCCTGACGTCGGACTCTGTGACTGTGACTGAAATACCATCGCAGCGAATGGGGGCTCGGGAAGGCACATCGGTGTTCTCCCTATCAAAGCGTGCGTAAAATGCATTGAGCTCGTCAGGGAGTGATGTTTCGCTGACATTCGAGCTACCTCCTGATTTCGCCTTGTAGGAGGTGATTACATTCATGCCCCGCCACAGCTGCCGAACATCTGTCTCATCCTCCAGTTAGGAGCAGAAGTCCCTTTTGGCCTTTTTGATGGCCTTACCATAGCAATGTTACAAAACTTGCCTTCCACGCGCTGCAGTTCTGCCACTGGCCGTGTGCTCGACTTTAACACCTTTGAGGGGGGGGGGCGGGATTAAAATGCCATTTTCTACTGCCTGTGGTGGCAGATTTCCTCGGGCTGCTAGCTGCTGAAGAATAATTGATCGGACTTCCGTTCCTGATTTGTTTTGTTTTTTTTTAAATCACTAGACAATTTCATAATTAGATTAAAATAAAAAACAACTTCTAACGCCTTCAACGTGACGGATCGCAAAAACGGGGCAAAATAAAGGGTAAGTTGTCTATTTTACATATAAACTTGCTTCTTTGGATGTCTTTAATCTAATTTTATGTTGCCAAAATGTGATTTGGGCCCCATATGGATGTCGTGTATCTAGACTTTCAGAAAGCCTTTGATAAGGTCCCCGCATGGGAGACTGGTGACTAAAATTAGAGCACATGGTATTGGGGGTAGGGTGTTGACATGGATAGAAAATTGGTTGGCAGACAGGAAGCAAAGAGTAGGAGTGAACGGGTCCTTTTCAGAATGTCAGACAGTGGCGAGTGGAGTGCCGCAAGGCTCGGTGTTGGGGCCGCAACTGTTTACCATATATATTAATGATTTGGAAGAGGGAATTAGGAGCAACACTAGCAAGTTTGCGGATGACACAAAGCTGGGTGGCAGTGTGACCTGTGAAGAGGATGTTAGGAGGTTGCAGGGTGACTTGGACAGGATGAGTGGGCAGATGTGTGGCAGATGCAGTATAATATAGATAAATGTGTCCACTTTGGCGGCAAAAACAAGGGGGCAGATTATTATCTCAATGGGGGTAGGTTATGTAAGGGGGAGGTGCAGCAAGACCTGAGCACCAGATCTTGTACACCAGTCACTGAAAGTTGGCATGCAGGTACAGCAGGCAGTGAAGAAAGCTAATGGATTGTTGGCCTTCATAACAAGAGGATTTCAGTATAGGAGTAGAGAGGTTCTTCTGCAGTTGTATAGGGCTCTGGTAAAACCACATCTGGAGTATTGTGTACAGGTTTGGTCTCCTAATTTGAGGAAGGGTATCCTTGTGATTGAGGCAGTGCAGCGTAGGTTCACGAGATTGATCCCTGGGATGGCAGGACTGTCATATGAGGAAAAAACGAGGCTTGTTTTCACTGGAGTTTAGAAGGATGAGAGGAGATCTTATAGAAACATATACAATTATAAAAGGACTGGACAAGCTAGATGCAGGAAAAATGTTCCCAATGTTGGGCGAGTCCGGAACCAGGGCCACAGTCTTAGAATAAAGGGGAGTCCAGTTAAGACTAAGGTGAGAAAAAACAGAGAGTTGTGAATTTGTGGAATTCCCTGCCACAGAGGGCAGTGGAGGCCAAATCACTGGATGGATTTAAGAGAGAGTTAGATAGAGCTCTAGGGGCTAGTGGAGTCAAGGGATATGGGGAGAAGGCAGGCACGGGTTATTGATAGGGGATGATCAGCCATGATCACAATGAATGGCGGTGCTGGCTCGAAGGGCCGAATGGTCTTCTCCTGCACCTATTTTGTATGCTTGTATGTTTCTATGTCATGATACTCGGATGTTACCTTGGGCAGGTCAGGGTAGTTACTAGGAGCAACAGACACAGAGGTGAGTGGAAGACAAGCAGAGTGAAGACAATTAACGTGACAATGTTGCCCCAAGTGGAGATCTTGCCAGTGGACCAGTTTACAGTGGGGTTGTGAGTAGCCAGTCAAGGCTGATCCAGAACAACTGGAACATGAGGTGAGTTAAGTAACAGCAACTGAATGCTCACCCGGTGGTTAATATTAACACAAATTTCTAGGGGGTGAATGGTGAGTTAAGCCATACCAATACTACCATCAAGTGCACTGACTTCGAAGGGCTCTTCTACCTGTTCAGTGGGAATCTGGAATTTCTGAGTTTGAGTGATCTCAGTGAAGCTATCATCTGCCCCTGAGTCAATGAGATCATCGAGTTTCAACAACTTGTTTCCAATGAGTACAGTGACAGGAGTGAGTCTAGTGGAAAGAGGAAGGAAATAAACCTTGCTCACCTATAATCCCTCTCTTGCTGGGGAGCGTTGCTTTTATTGGACAAGCAGCGAAGAAATGTCCGGGACCTCCAAAGTAGAGACATCTCCTCCCCCGTATGTATCTCAGGCTCGGCCTCGCTCATTCTTGGCCGATCTGCATAGGTTCCCCCTCCACTGGATCAGGGCCGGGATGTCTGTGGCTTCTTGCTTCAGAGGGAAGTGGACCAATAGGCTCACTACGACGAGAGGAGGTGACTGGTAAAGAGATGTTGATAACTTAGCTTGCTTTCGCTCTCCGAGCCGGTTATCTAACCAGATGGTTACATCAATCAGCGAGTCCAGATCAGAGGGGAGGTCCCGACAGGCCATCTCATCCTTCAGGTTATCATTCAGGCCATGGATGAAGATTTAGCAGAGCGGTATCACACCAACCACTCTCTATAGCGGTGGTCCAAAAGTCAATTGCTTAATCAGCAACAGAGCATTCCCCCCTGGTGGAGATGCAGCCTCTTCTGGGCTGCTTCTCTTCCAAATAAAGGGTGGTTGAAAATCCTTCCCAGCTCAGCCAAAAAATGGGTAAAGTCATGACAGAAATCTAGCTGTCTCTCCCGGGCAGCTGTACCCAGGCTGAAGCACGTCTAGACAGCAGGGAAATGGCAAAGGAAACCTTGGAGCGTTTTGTGCTGAAGCAGGATGGTTGTAGCTCAAAAACCAAGGAGCACTGGGACAAGAAGGACCCGCAGGCAGTTGGATCGCCATGGTACCTCTCCAGGGTGGGAAGAACTGGTTCCTTAACGGACTGGATACGGTTGTAGTGAACGGAGGTGGAGAGGCAGTAGCGGAGTCGGGAGGATCTGGCGGCAGTATGATGTTTACCAGAAGCTGGTAGACACCGGTTGTTAACTGCTGGACGGTATTAGTAAGTGGGTCTATTCAACCAGTAAGTTGGTCTATTCGAGCTTCATGGGCACCGAGAATGGAGCCTTGGTGTTGAACAGCCCTGTGTCAACGAGCCAATAAATAATCCTCAATCTTGGGATTGGGGGTACCCAATCTCTGATCGGCCTGACCAGGGTTGTCTGCCGAGTCCATACTGGCTGACTAATCTGTCAGATGGCTCAGGAATGGAGAGGATTCGAATGCAGGCACAATGAGACAAGTCCAGGAGAAAACCAAAATCCAAACGTGAACGTAACCGACTGAATATTGAACTGATTAGTCAACAGCGAGTGAATGTACTGTAGATAGCAGGCATATGCTGTAACCCTTGACTGATGAGGGAAGCAGAGTGAATGCAGGTGTAACTCATGATTAGATCAGAAGTGGAATGTAGAGAGATTCCCAATTGTCAGCAGGTGTGGCTGCACAGGGTGTTGGTGACGCCTCACATGGAATAATGTGGATAGTTTTAGTCCCCTTACCTAAGAAAACTTATCATAACATTGGAGTCGGCCCAAAGGAGATTCACTAGGCTAATTCCTGGGATGATGGAGTTGTTCAAATAAAATAAACTAAACAGTTTTGGGCCTGTATTCCTTGCCGTTTGGAAAAAGAGGTGATGTTGTCCAAACATATAAAATCACATGGCGAAGTTATTGGGATTTTTTACACTCGTAGGAGTGTCTTGAAAAAAGGGACATAACCACAAGAATCATTTAAAACTGAGGTACATAGAAATGTGCTCAGAAATTGTGGTGAATGTACTGCCTTGGCGGGCAGTGGAGCTGGATCATAGAAGCATTTCACGTGGAGGTGGATTTGGATGAATATTTGATAGATTGAGGAACAGAGGAGTAAGGAGAAATGACACAGAACAGTAGTAATGCACAGCAAAGATTAGTCGTGAGCATATTAAATGGTACCTCGTGCTTGAAGGTCCTGCTGACCTACTGCTCTTGTTTGTTAGTTTAATTGTGTTCTCTTTACAAAGCCCACTGAGGTAAGAATACTTGAACTGATTTATGGTTGGCATGTAGTTGATGTTAGTGGATCTTCAGAGTGACGTTTGCTAATAGTCCTCACTGCATTATATGTTATGTGATACTTGAACCTGCCATGGAAGATTGGACATTAGAATTACGAATGTAAGAATATTATGTACATGATCATTGTTCACTCAGTGGCATTAGTAAGTTGGTCTTTTTGACCAGTATGTCTACATAAGTGAGTGCTTTCTTTAATGTGGATGTGATGATGCTGGACCAGTTAGCTGCCGGATTTCTCTGTTTCTGACTACAAAGCACTCCACAGACATGTTATCTCCTAAACCAGTTTATTTAGTGGTGAGTGCAACAATTTGCTGTGGTTCTGTATAACAAAAAAATATGAGATTTGAAGATAGACAGAAAATGCTGGAGTGACTGGTCAGGGAGCATCTCTGGAGATAAGGAATGAGTGACTTTTTGGGTCAGAACGCTTTTTTAGATTCTGACCTGAAACATCGCCTATTCCTTTTCTCCAGAGATGCTGCTTGACCCGCTGAGTTACTCCAGCATTTTGAGTCTATCTTCAGTATAAACCAGCATCTGCAGTTCCTTCCGACACAAGATGAGGTCAGTTGGATTAATGTCACGTGATAATTGGATACACCGAGAGACATATTAAGAATATATTTGGAGCAAGGCCAACTTTGATGGCATTGGATAGGAACCTGCTAAAGTTGATTGGAGTAGGATGTTTTCAGGCAAAGAGACTTTAGGCAATTGGGATGTATTTAAAAGAGTGATGGCGAGAGGCATGCATGTTCCTGTTAAAATGAAGGGCGAGGTAGCTGGTAGTAAGGAAACCTGGGAACTATAAACCTGTTATAACAACATTTAAAAGACACTTAAACAGGTACATAAATAGGAAATGTGTAGGGTGATATGGGCCCAATGCAGGCAAATGGCCTTTCATGGTCGGCATAGACGAGCTAGGATGAAGAGGTGTTTACTGTGCTGTATAACTATGACTGTGAGGAAAAGTATCAGAGAGGTGGGTGGTTGGGTTGAGGAAATTAATATGTTAATGGGTGTATTGGTATTGATTTATTATTGTCATATATATTGAGATACAGTGAAAGCCTTTGTTTTGTACGTTATCCAGGCAAATCACACCATATACAACAGATAGTGCAAAAGAGGAAATAAACAGAGTGATGCAAGAGAGAATGATCGGATTGTGAGCAGTCCATGATTACATGGGTGGAAATCCCGGGGACGCCAGGGGGGAACAGGGAAGTATCCAGAGAACCTGCCTCCACCGCCCTCTGAGGCAGAGAATTCCACAGACTCACCACTCTCTGTGAGAAAAAGTATTTCCTCGTCTCCGTTCTAAATGGCTTACTCCTTATTCGTAAACTGTGGCCCCTGGTTCTGGACTCCCCCAACATCGAGAACATGTTTCCTGCCTCTAGCGTGTCCAAACCCTTAACAATCTCATATGTTTCAATGAGATCCCCTCATCCATCTAAACTCCAGAGCGTACAAGCCCAGTTGCTCCATTCTCTCAGCATATGACAGTCCCGGCATCCCCGGAATTAACCTTGTAAACCTACTCTGGGCTCCCTCAATAGCAAGAATGTCCTTCCTCAAATTAGGGGAACAAAACTGCACACAATCAATCAATCAATCAGTTTTATTCGTCACTTGCACATAAAGTGAAATGAAATGTATTTGCCAGCAGCGGTACAATGAAAAAGAACACACAAAAATACATTAAAAATGTAACATAAATATCCACCACAGCATTCATCACTGTGGTGGAAGGCTCAAATTGTGGCCAGTCCTCCTCCATTTTCCCCCGTGGTCGGGACTTCCACCCTCCACAGCCGTCGCTGCGGGCATCCAGATGTCCAGGTAAGTCCTGAATCGGTGCTTTCCTACGGGATGGTGTAAGCCACAGGCCGGCGGTCGAAGATTTAAAGTTCCCACCGCACCGTGCCGCAGCCAGAAGCACAGCAGCCTGCAGGGATGGCGGTCGAAGCTCCCCTCCAGGGATCACCGGCGAGGGGCCCCGCTCCTGATGGTAAGTCCCCGCCGCACCCGTGTTAGAAGTTGGCCGCGGGCTGGCGGTCGGAGCTCTTCTCCTCCCGGGTCCCCAATGAGGGATCCCAGGCCCAGGATGCCGGAGCTCTGCATAACGCAGCTTCAGTCTCCCGCGGGCCAGCGAACGGAACGCTCCCCTTCAGCAAGCCCTGGCGAGGGCTCGTCCACTCCGCGACGAGAGTACATCAGGCGGTGAAGAAAGCGAATGGCATGTTGGCCTTTATAACAAGAGGAATCAAATATAGGAGCAAAGAGGTCCTTCCGCAGTTGTACAGAGCCCTAGTGAGACCACACCTGGAGTATTGTGTGCAGTTTTGGTCGCCTAATTTGAGGAAGGTCATTCTTGCGATTGAGAGAGTGCATCGTAGGTTTACAAGCTTAATTCCCGGGATGGCGGGACTGTCATATGGTGAGGGAATGGAGCAGCTGGGCTTGTACACTCTGGAGTTTAGAAGGATGAGAGGGGATCTCATTGAAACATATAAGATTGTTAAGGGTTTGGACACGCTAGAGGCAGGAAACATGTTCCCGATGTCGGTGGTCCAGAACCAGGGGCCACAGTTAAGAATAAAGAGTAATCCATTTAGAACGGAGACAAGGAAACACTTTTTCTCACAGAGAGTGGTGAGTCTGTGGAATTCTCTGATTCAGAGAGCGGGGGAGGCAGGTTCGCTGGATGCTTTCAAGAGAGAGCTAGATAGGGCTCTTAAAAATAGCGGAGTCAGGGGATATGGGGAGAAGGCAGGAACGGGGTAGTGATTGGGGATGATCAGCCATGATCACATTGAATGGCGGTGCCCGGCTCAAAGGGCCAAATGGTCTACTCCTGCACCTATTGTCTATGGTCTATTGTCTCCAGATTTTGGCCAATATTTTTGCATGCAGGCATAAACTAAATTATTATCAAAGGAATTATGAAACAGCCTGCCATCATTATTTCTGAGCTTATGAAGGAGAGAGGCATTAACAGAGCTCTTTTTACACATGTTTACAGGATGAATGTATTCACCCCCTTTACCAGCCATCTTGCAACCTCACCTGACGAGTTTGCCAGCCTGGTGGTGCTTTTATGTTGCCGGATCTCATGTGGCCAGAGACTTTCACATTATCAAAATTAAAGCAGAACAAAGCAATCATTAACACTTAATAAACCGTTTTCCAACTGCCCCCCCCCCCCCCACCACCACTACAGTCAGTCTGAAGAAGGGCCCTGACCTGAAATGTTGCACACCATTCCCACCACAGATCTTGCCTGACTCACTGAGTTGCTCCAACACTTGGTATTTTGCTCAACAATCCAGCATCTGCACCTCCTTGTGTCTTCAACAAACATTAATCATATTTCATTGTACCAGGCTAAATTTAAGTGGGACTTTTTGTGTTAGCACTTTGATTATAATTTATTTTCTATTTTATGAATAAAATTTGGGCTCTAAACGTAACAATAATAACAGGTTTTGGATCAGTTCGCAGCTTTCAGCCTGTGAAGTTGCAATGCTAACTATAGTCAAAATTAGCCCTATAATAAGTAGCACCACATTGTGTCATGGCAGCACTCTGGAGACAACATCCACTGTGGAAATTCTACTCAGGGCTGTTCTGTGATCTAGCAGTAGAATTGGCTTGAGAATTCATCTAATTTGGAATGCTTATTTGCAGTAATATTTGAAGCATATTTATTCAAACATTTTCTGACTTTGAAAATTCAAACTTTACTCATTAAGACTTCTGTATTAAAAATTACTGTTGGCACTTATAAAGCACTTATTAAATGGTAAATCTTGCCATCTGCAGCTAGAAGTAGGTTAGGCACATTCAGCTAAAGTTAATAACCACAAGTATCATCAAGAGAATTAAATTAAATTAGTAAATGAAGGACAGATACTCAAAGGGATAACTTCTAACCTTTATATTGTAACACAAAACATCATACTATGTTAGTTAAGGGAAATAAAGGGAGTCTTCATAATGGATAAATAATAAGCATCAAAATTGATACTGCCACCATTAAAGACACAAGTTATTTTTGTCAGATCAGGTTTACCTGAATTTGACAATAACAAGTGAAGTACATTTGTTTTGCATAGGCTACTCACGTGGTGATGCTCTGCACAGAAATGCCCTCATTTAAGGCACCAGCTTATTCTGAGCATGTTGCATCAGCATAAAATGGGAGCAGCTATCCGCACCACCGGTCAAAGGAGTAAGTGTGAAGGTTAATCGGTTACAGGCTTGGATAATACGTGAGATGGAATAGGATGAGGCATGTTATTTAATATTCAGGACAACAAGCTTCACCACATTACCTGATAGATTTTTATTGACATGGATTTCCTGGTTACAAACTCCAGACTGACACAAGGAACGACGAGGAAAAGTGCCAATTAGCTGGTGGAGGGAGAACCAGAGGCTGCAATGAGATGGGAGCTAGCAGGGGCAGATGTGGTCAGTGTAAACTTCATGTGGAAGATAAGAACATAGGCAGCCACGACGTTTTGAGTTGAGACCCCTCTTCAGAAACGTCACCTATTCCTTCTCTCCAGAGATGTTGCCTGTCCCGCTGAGTTACTCCAGCATTTTGTGTCTATCTTCAGTGTAAACTAACATGTGCAATTCCTTCCTACACTTGAGAGATTGATAATTGGTAATAGAGAGCCAGGGGTCAATAGGGTCAGGTGGGGAGAAGACTGGAGAGTTGTGGTCAAGAGAAGGGGGACAGTATAATATAGATAAATGTGAGGTTATCCACTTTGGCGGCAAAAACAAGGAGGCAGATTATTACCCGACCTCGTGGTCGCATTGAGCCGCGACGGTCCTGCGAAGGTCGCGCGCGACTTCATGCGACCGCACAGCCATCTGGAGCGTGACGTCATTTGAAGATGGACACAAAATGCAGGAGTAACTCAGCGGGACCGGCCACATCTCTGGAGAGAAGGAATGGATGATGTTTCATGTCGAGACTCTTCTTCAGTCTGAAAGAAGGGAGCTCGACCCGAAACAGCACCCATTGCTTCTCTCCAGAGATGCTGCTGGTCCCGCTGAGTTACTCCTGCATTTTGTGTCTATCTTCAATTTTCTCAAAAGTAACTCTTATGAATATATATGCACCTAATTTTGATAATCCACTATTTTTTAAGAAAATATTTAATAGTATTCCTATATCCACCCAATATAATTTAATAATTGGAGGTGATTTTAATTGTACTTTAGATAATTATCTGGATAGATCTTCTACAAAAATTAAGGCTCTCTCTAAATCAAGCAAGCTTATAAACTCCTTTAGTAAGACATTGAATGTTAAAGATATTTGGAGATTGGATAATCCTACCGGACGGGAATATTCATTTTTCTCGCCGGTATTTGGAACATATTCGAGGATTGATTATTTCTTAGTAGACTCAAAACTACTCCCCTTTACATATGATGCAAAGTATCATAATATTATTATCTCAGATCATGCCCCTTTAACATTTAAGATAAAATTAAAAGATATGGTTAATAAAACTAATATTTGGAGATTCAATACACAGATATTAAAGGATAAAGACTGCTGTAACTATGTGGAGAAACAGATTAAATTATTTTTTGAAACTAACGATAAACCTGAGACTTCCTCATTACTATTATGGGACACATTTAAAGCATTTATGCGTGGTGCAATAATATCAGCACAAGCTCATTTTAATAAAGAAAATCGAAAGATGGAGCAAAAGTTAGAAAAAGAGATAAACCAATTAGATAGTGAAAATATAATACACCCTTCAAAAGAGTTGAGTAATAAAATTGCAATATTAAAATATAGATTAAATAAAATTTATGCGGACCAAGTGATAAAATTATACCAACAAACTAAACAAGTTCATTTTGAATTCGGTGATAAACCTCAAAAATTATTAGCACGACAACTCAGAAGATTAGACGATGAAAAAACTATACATAGTATTAGATCGGCGCAGGGAAATACGTTGACTATACCAAAAGACATTAATGATACATTTTTACAATATTATCAAAATCTTTATTCATCTAAATTAACAGGGCAAACAGATGAAATGGAAACATTTCTAGAAAAATGTCATTTTAATAAGTTAAATTTTGAGAGTAGGCAATTATTAAATGCTGAAATATCTGTAATAGATATCGAAGAATCAATTGGATCGTTAAAAAATGGTAAAACAGCGGGCCCCGATGGCCTGAGTGCAGAATTTTATAAAAAATTTCACGATCTACTTTCACCTAGATTACAAACAGTGTACAGACACACCTATGAATTAGGAAAATTACCAGACTCTTTAAATGAATCTACAATTACATTAATTCCTAAATTAGATAAGGACCTGGAAGACCCTGGATCATACCGAGCGATTGCCCTTTTAAATACTGATCAAAAAATACTAACTAAAGTACTCTCTCGGAGGCTAAGTTTAGTGATTTCCAAAATAATACATTATGATCAAACAGGTTTTATTCCAAAACGTTACTCATCACATAATCTTAGACGCTTGTTTAATATTATTTACTCGAGAAGAAGGAGAGATATAGAATTAGCAGTTATATCGTTGGATGCTGAAAAAGCATTCGACCAGGTGGAATGGTCATATTTATTTAATATAATGGAAAAATATCAACTGGGGGATGGATTTTGTAAATGGGTAAGAATATTATATTCTAACCCTACTGCAAGAATTTTAACCAATCAAATATTATCACCTAAATTTAATCTCTTTAGGGGATGCAGACAGGGATGTCCGTTATCCCCTTTATTATTTGCCTTGGTGATAGAACCTCTGGCTGAAAGAATCAGATCAGAACCCGAAATATATGGGTACAACACTGACATAACAAATAATAAGATATCTTTATATGCAGATGATATTCTGATTTATATTACTAAGCCGGAACGTAGTATTCCAAAGCTATTCAATGTTATAAATGAATTTAGTGTATTTTCAGGATATAGGATTAATTGGAGTAAAAGTGACATAATGCCTATAACTGGTATAAATGTAAATATATTACAAAAATACCCATTAAAAATAGTTACAGATAAATTTAAATATTTAGGAATTAATGTGTCTAAATCCTATAAATTATTAATTAAAGCTAATTATTATCAATTATTAGAGAAACTTAAAAAAAACATTTTATATTGGAAAACACTTCCTATATCTATGATCGGTAGAATTAATGCTATAAAGATGATTTTTTTACCACAATTGTTATATTTATTTCAGGCAATTCCTTTTTTTCTTCCAAAAAGTTTTCTAAAAAAAATTGATACCATAGTTAATAATTTTGTCTGGGATTACAAAAACCATAGAATAGGTAAAAAACACTTATGTAAGTCGAAGATAAATGGAGGGCTGGCACTTCCAAATTTTTTATATTACTATTGGGCAGTCCAGATTAAGAATATGAATTTTTGGTGGGTAAATATGGATGTTGAACCAATGTGGCTAAAAATGGAAAAGGAAGACTGTTTACCCTTCACTATAGAGTCGATTATTTTCGCACCAAAGGAAGTACAAAAAAAGACTTATAGGGACAACATTATCATTCATAATATTAGGCGTATTTGGAAACAGATAGTTAAGACCTTACATCTGGATAATCTTTCTTTTAGGTTATCAATTAGGAATAATCCACTGTTTAAACCCTCAATCTTAGATGCGGGTTTTAGACTGTGGGAGGATTTAGGAATTAAAAGAATAGAACACCTTTATAGAAATGGAAAATTATTATTATTTGAAGAGTTACAAGATATTTTTGGATTACCTTCACAACATCATTTTAGGTATTTACAAATTAGAGATTTTATTAAATGTAACACATACGACTATAAAAATAAAGGACCAGGCTTATTAGATGAAGTGTTTAATTTACATCCAAATACGGATAAGCTTATAGCTTATATCTATAATATTATTTTAGATAAAGAGAACCCAACAACTGAAACATATCGTCAAGCATGGGAAAATGAAATTGGATTACCTATAATGAAAGAAACTTGGGAAGAAAGCTTACAAAGAATACATTGGTGTTCTTTGAATGCCAGACATACATTGATACAATTTAAAGTTATATATAGATTACACTACTCGAAAACCAAATTAAAAAGTATTTTTCCTAACCTTTCCTCTATTTGTGATAAATGTAAGAATTTTGAAGCAAATTTAATACATAGTTTTGTAACATGTCCACGGTTGAATTTTTATTGGATTGAAATTTTTAAAGTTATTTCGGAAGTCCTTAAGGTTAAACTTGACCCAGACCCAAAATTAATAATATTTGGAATCCCGGAGCCAAATTTGGTACTTACAATTAATCAAAGAAATTTTTTTGATTATTGTTTAATAATTGGGAAAAAAATGATACTTAAATTTTGGAAGGGAACATTATCCCCAACAATTAAAATGTGGAAAGCAGAGATGTTGGAGACGTTGAATTTGGAAAGAATTAGATTTGTCCTTTTGGACAAGTATAATTCTTTTGAATTGATATGGTCTCCATATATACAGTATTTAGAGAAGTAGCTATTCTTGGAATCACGGCTTCGACGGGCACCCTATGGATCCGATGCGAATAACTTACCTATAATTGATAATATTGTGTATTTATTAGAGATATTTCTGAATGAAATAGTATCTCGTACAATGTCTTTAGTTTTTGTTTATATATATATATATATATATGTAATATTATTGTTTTTCAAATTATCTTTTTAATTTTTAATTGATATATGTGCGAAATTTTTTTTTTTTATTTTATTCCCTTTTATTTTTCCTTTTTTCTTTATTCTTTTATATATCTTTTTCTTTATTTCCATAAAAATAGAAGATATTATGTATTGATATGCTATTTGTAGTAATACTGAATTAAGGTGTTAGTTTATAAAGTAAGCTATATATTGTAAACTATTTACTTCAAATAAAAAAAATATTATATATCTTCAATTTTCTTGGTCCCGCTCTGGGAGTAGAAGTGGGGGCGGATCCGGACCGCAACGGCCGTGAACCCCAGGCCAAGTTCAGCGATCGTTTGCCTGCTTCTGCTGCTGTTGGAGGTGAGACGTTGCATCGCACCAGGGTCTTGGGCCTGTCCCACTTTGGCCGTCAGTTCCGTGACAGGCCGTTGATGCGCGAAGATTTAATTAGCTACATTAGTTACTTTTGGATGTCACGCACAACTACATGCCCCTCCGCGGTTCTCAGTTGGACCGGCCACACGAGGCCACACGATGCCCGTACACCTCAACACGATGACAAGCTTGTGTAATTTGCGTGCCAAGGACACGTAAGTGGGACAGGCCCTTTAGGTTACGTATGGGGGAGGTGCAGCGAGACCCGTGTGTCCTTGTACACCAGTCACAAAAAGGTGGCGTCCAGGTACAGCAGGCAGTGAAGAAATCTAATGGAATGTTGGCCTTCATAACAAGAGGATTTCAGTATAGGAGTAAAGAGGTTCTTCTGCAGTTGTATAGGGCTCTGGTAAGACTACATCTGGAGTATTGTGTACAGTTTTGGTCTCCTAATTTGAGGAAGCACATCCTTGTGATTGAGGCAGTGCTGCGTAGGTTCAAAAGATTGATCCCTGGGATGGCAGGACTGTCATATGAGGAAAAATTGAAAAGACTAGGCTTGTATTCACTGCAGTTTGGAAGGATAAGGGAGAATCTTATAGAAACATATAAAATGATAAAATGACTGGACAGGCTAGATGCAGGAATAAATGTTCCCAATGTCGGGCGAGTCTAGAACCAGGGGCTACAGTCTTAAAGTAAAGAGGAAGCCATTTAAGACTGAGGTGAGAAAAAACGTTTTCACCCAGAGAGTTGTGAATTTGTGGAATTCCCTGCTACAGAGGGCAGTGGAGGCCAAATCACTGGATGGATTTAAGAGAGAGTTAGATAGAGCTCTAGGGGCTAGTGGAGTCAAGGGATATGGGGAGAAGGCAGGCACGGGTTATTGACTGGGGACAATCAGCCATGATCACAAGGAATGACGATGCTGGCTCGAAGGGCCGAATGGCCTCCTCCTGCACCTATTTTATATGTATACATATGTTTAAGTAGGTGAGCAATCGGGTGGATGCAGGGTGGTGTGACGGAGTGGGGGCTAATGTTATTCAGCTCCCATATAGATTCAAATTGACTCCTGGATGTATGTGATTCCCCTTGGGGACACACCAGTGTGGAAGAGGAAGAGGGAAAGCAATATGGAAAAATCAGTATAATAAATCTAAAACCTTCATAAATTTGTCTGGGAAAACTCATCAGCACAATTACATATAGAAACAAGGAACTGCAAATGCTGTATTATACCAAAGATATCGACACAAAGTGCAGGAGTAGGTCAGCGGTTCAGGCAGCATCTCTGGAGGAAATGGACAGGTGACATTTCGGCACTGAACCCTTTTTGTACTTGCGTTCATGCAGAACATGCTTTTTGAAGTTGTTTTATAACAGCTTTATGTTTGAAGACTGTTTTTGGACACCAGCGTGACATTTTAAGTTCATAAGCCTTGCCTCATTCCCAGTCAGCACTGCTGTTACTATGGAAGTCTTCACTGATTTGCAATTATTCTTCATCAAAAGGATTGATAGCGTGACAGTGTTTGTTCCTATGTTGTGAAGGTTTTAGATTTCCTGTACTCTATTCACAGCCTTGATAAAATATCCACCTGCCACCGCAGAGGATACCACTGAGAGAAACCACAGATAACAATGCATAATGCCTTAATTGGATCAAATACAATTGGGTAGGAGGAAGAGTTTCTCCTAGTCATTTGTAAGGGCAATAATGAAAATGGGAATCTTTAAACCAGGTATTATTTTTCACAGAGGTTCCCTGGAAATTATGAAAGAGCTAGGCAGCATGGAAACTGGTCTGTTGGCCCAACTGGCCCATTCCTACCTGGGGCTGTCATATTTATCAGCATTTGGTTCATATGCCTCTAACCTAACCCTATTCATCCATCTAGCCAAATATATTATCAGCTCCTCCTCATTTCACTTACCCATCCCCTTGAAAAAGTTGCACTTCAAGTCCTTCTAGTTTTAGAATCCTCCACCCTGGGAGAAAAACCGACCATTTACCTAACCTATGATTTTATATACCTCCAAAAGGTCCACTCTCAACGTTGTATACTCCAGGGGGAAAAAAAGCCTCCGTTTATTTCGAGTCCCCTTACTAGTCAAGCCCACCAGTCCAGGTAACATCCTGGTGAATCTTCTCTGCACTCTTTCCAACTTAATAATACCCTTCCTCTTGCAACTAGAACTGCAACCAGCACTCCAAGTGTTGTTCCACCAACATCTTTTATAGTTGCAATGGGATGTCCAAATCTTGTATTCGATGCCCAGACTGATGAAGGCAAGCACGCCTTCTTCAACATGGAGAAACAAAAAACTGATTCCAGACTAAACACCACCCTGAATTGCAGCATAAGACAGCAGCTCCACCGAAAAAATACTTATTTAGCCCTGTTTTTGTCAAATATAACATTTATTGAGAATTACTGACCTGGTGAAAAGGGCAAGTATGGGAAGACGAGATACAAACAAGAAAAGAGCCGCTGAAGAACCCGAACATGAAGAAAACACGGACGGCTCACCTACAAAGATACAAGAGGGAAAAGCTAGCACCAACCCGCACCAGAAAGACGTAGAGCTAAGTTTAGCCACTGTTTTGGAGGAGATACGGGAATTTAGCAAAGACACAAAAGAACAGCTAATTGATATTAAGGGTGAACTCACCAATGTTAATCAAAAAATAGTGGTGGCGGAGACACGGCTCGAAAGGGTGGAAGACCGTGTGCTAAATGTGGAGCAGGTGCTAGCTAAGATGATAAAAGTGAGAAACCTGCAAGAAAACAAGCTACACGACCCAGAAGGGCGATCCAGACGGGAGAATATACAGATATATAATGTTCCTGAAGGAGCTGAGGGGTCGTCTATGGTGGACTTTGTGGATAAGCTATTGTGGGAACTTCCACCCACCACAGAGCTTCACATGCAGAGAACACACTGATCGCTCGCCCCGAACCCCCCCCCCCCCCCCCCCCAGAGACCCAGGAGATAAACCACGATCCATAATAATCAGATTTCTCCGCTACAAAATGAAAGAGGAGATTTTGCACAAGGCCTGGGATAATAAACAAGTGTTTTTGAACGGGAGAGTAATATACTTTGATCAAGACTAAGCCCCAGCTGTATTACAGAAGCAAAAAGAATATTCTGAGATGAAACGGGTGTTAAAGCAGAACATGATCCACTTCCAAACTCCGTTCCCCACCAAGTTACGTGTATTTTACGATGACGAGACACAGCTGTACCAGACGGTGGATGAGGCAACCAATGACATGAGGAACAGAGGACTGACTGCCCGTCAGAGTGACCTCACCGAAAGAGAGTCTGTCTGAGCAACTGTCCCGCACTGCGTGGGATATGGTGGGAAGATCAAGACTGCAGGGGACGGCCAGGGAGCGGGAGAAGGACATCGTGGAGAGACTACGGGCCTTCAGAAGACAGCCCTCATCTTCAGAAGAGCTTTAAGTTAGGGATAACTTTTAAAATGTAGGTGAGCTGAATACAGAATATGTGGAGTATCAGCAAGGGGATTTCCTTCCAGCGCCTTGTTTAGGACTGGAGGATGCCTCCCTACAGTATGACTTGGGAGAAGCAGGGCAGGATGAAGCTGACCCCGATTCTGGTGTCCCTGCTTATGTGCAAACACCAGAGCACAAGAGCCACGCTCCGGGTGTCCCGGATATTGCAATGGGTTTGCTATTCCGGAGGGGACTGGTGAGGCAATGGAGGTAAACCTTGCCAACAATATCAATTATTTAGTGTCTCACCAGCTCCAGCAATCTATGATGCAAGAGACTACCAACAAATATAAGACACCTGTTTACTGTGCATCACTGAAAGTGCCCACGGTGAACCCAGTAATCTGGGCACCCATGAGTCCTTCTATGAGGGGACAGGAGGTTCGGTATCAACACGTCCTCCAACTGGTGGCTGCAGCAATTACTGCATTTGGCACTATGGTCAAAGGGACCATGATTACTCAAACTCAAATAGATATGTTGGCTCTCTTATGCAATGCAATTTTGAGATATATTGCATCAGAAAAATCGCCATCAGGCCAACTCTCAATCAAAAATTTGCTGTTCTATGTAAGGCGACTAATGTACAAACGCCTGAATTCCTGTTTGGAACGGACCTTGTCAAGCAAATATGTGAAATTGATGATGAGGCCAAAACAATTGGCTTAATGAAGCCAAGCATATCACGGCCACCTATTCGAAAACCTGGGTTAATGTACCGAAGGTCGGATCCAGGTGCTGGGCCCAGCAGGGGGAGGCCAGTGGGGGCAACGAGGTTACCCACCGAGACAGACCAGCTACAACCCCAATATTGGCAGACAACAGACTTAAAGGCCAACTGTAGAGGTACAGGGAATTTTTGTTAACAATAAAGTTCCTGGTGGACAACCTCCTATTGGAGGTAGATTACAATTGTTTTATAATGAATGGTGCTGTATAACATCTGATATGTTTATACTAAATACTGTGCCAGGTTCTACCATTGAGTTTATCTCAGGAATAAATCCACCTCAACAGCACAAGCCAAATGAAATGTTGGTGTTTTCTGCTCCAGAGACTGAACAGGTTAACAATGAGATTAAGAATTTATGCCAAAAAGGAGTGATTGAGAAAGCCATTAATCATCCTCAACTATTTGTGTCTAATATATTCCCCAGACCTAAAAAAGATGGGGGTTGTAGAGTAATTTTGGACACCTTCATTACTGCTAAACAGCTGGTATCACAGGGTTGTTATATGGCAACTATTTATTTGCAAGATGCATATTATTCAGTGCCAATTCATGCTCATTATCTCAGGTACTTGAAATTTAATTGGATGGGACAGCTGTGGCAATACAAAGCATTGCCTAATGGATTAAGTTCAGCACCTAGGCTATTTACTAAATTGTTAAAACCTGTGCTGGGGCTATTGAGGGCCCATAATCACATTGTCATGGCTTATTTAGATGATATCTTAATTATCAGCAACACTAAAGAGTCAGCTGAAGAGTCGGTTGCAGTAACCAAAAATGTGTTTGAAACATTAGGGTTTTTGGTCCATCCAACTAAGTCCAAGTTACAGCCAACCCAAAATATTGAGTATTTGGGATTTCTCATTGATTCAGTTGATATGACAGTAACATTACCAACAGCCAAGGTTGTGGATATTGCTAATGTCTGTACTTGCCTCACACAAAAACTTTATCCCTCCATCCGAGAAGTCGCTAAGGCCATTGAGAAATTGGTAGCAGGTTTCCCTGCAGTACAGTTCGGACCTGTGCATTATCAACATTAGCAAAGAGCAAGAGAACAAGCACTAAAAGAGCATACAGGCTATTTTGATCGGGTTATGCAGTTACCAACCACAGCTCTAACAGAGTCTAGCTGTGGGGGTAGATGGAATGAACAAGAAGGTTCGATTCTCCACACACAAGGGATTAATTATTTGGAATTATTGGGGGCATTTTATGGGTTAAAGGCATATTGTTCCACAATGAATAATTTACGCGTTCAACTCCGGATTGATAACACCACAGCAGTGGCATATATTAAATAATATATGCCACTGGAGCAAGATCAGTATCATGTGGTAACTTGGCTAACCTCATGTGGCATTGGTGTATTTCAAGGAACATTTGGGTTTCAGCCATCTATCTACCAGGTATAGACAATGTGGTGGCAGACCATAGGTCACAAAAGTTTAATGACAATATAGAATAGATGTTGAATTCTAGAATTTTTCAAACAATTGTCACTCGATTTGGGTTGCCAGATATTGTTCTATTTGCATCCAGATTGAATCACCAGTTGCCTAAATATGTTTCATGGGAGCCAGATCCAGGAGCAGTAGCTGTGGATGCATTCTCATTACATTGGGGGCACTCATTCTTTTATGCATTTCCTCCATTTTGTCTGATCACGAAATGTCTCACCAAAATACAGCGTGTCTCCGCCACAGGCGTTTTGGTGGTCCCAGATTGGCCAACACAACCATGGTTCCCATTAGTACTAAGAATGATGGCTCAGCCATTCATGACAATTCCCAGCTGCAGTAATTGTTGGTGCATCCAGTTACAGGAGAAAGTCACCCGTTACATGATTGTATCAATTTGTTGGTCTGCAGGTTCTGAACAGACCATTCCAAGGTCTTGGATTGTCGAACAGGACCATGGAGGTTATCACTGCAGCCTGGAAGAAAGCACTAAAAAACAATATGTGGTTCACATAAAGAAATGGGAGATCTTCTGTGTACAATCAAATATATCTTATACTGCAAGCATATGTGATGTGTTGGAGTTCCTTGCTAAGTTGCATTTTGATGAGCACTTGAGTTATAGTGCCATTAACAGTGCTCGGAGTGCTTTGTCCTCCTATTTAGGGCAGTCTTCAGAACAACAACCTATCGGGTCTCATCCGTTAGTATCCTGATTTATGAGAGGAAATTTTAACAAAAACCCTCCTAAACCTAGAAATCTGGGATATCAGTATTGTTCTCACACTGCTTCGGCAGTGGGCTCCAATTATGTCATTATCTATGCAGAGATTAACTCTGAAAGTGGTTATGCTAATGGCGCTGGTTTCAGCACAACGTGTACAAACATTACAATTGTTACGAATAGATTGTATGCATTTGTCTGGAGATTACATTACATTTTATGTCTATGATTTAATTAAACAAAGCAGGCCAGGTATGGCAGGAACCAAAGTGACGTTTAAAGCATATCCTGTTGACCAAATGTTATGTGTAGTTAAACACTTAAGCCAATATCTTGAGTTAACAAGGAGTCTCAGAGGTTCTGAGACAGGACTGCTCATTAGTCACAAAAAGCCATATAAAAGAGTGTCAGTACAAACTATTTCTAGATGGTTGAAACAGGTTCTAAATTATGATGGAGTCGACACTCATGTATTTAAATCTCACTCCACCAGGGCGGCATCAACATCCGCGGCGAAGGCTCAGGACGTGCCGCTAGACCAAATCCTTGCGGCCGCAGGATGGTCTAGAGAATCAACATTTTCACAATTCTATGACAAACCTGTACAGACAGTGCCACGGTTTGGGCATGCTGTTTTGGGTTCCATTTACTTCATTTGCTTTGTTTTTATATCATTGTTTGTAATTTCCCCCGGACAGAGGGGTTATTACTGTTTTTGTGATTATTATTTAAAATAGTTATTGAATAATTTGAAGCAATGTTCAATATATTATTTATTCACTCCTGGGTCAACCGAAGCAGTTTGTCGTATGGAGTGCATCTACGGCATGAAAACACAGAGCTTTGAAATCTTCACGTAGTCACTCACGTGACTTTGAAGTAAAATAGTAAGATTAAATGAGAACTTACCAGTTCGAAGTTTAATCCTTATTTTATGAGGAGTTACGTTGAGGGATTACGTGCCCTCCGCTCCCACCCTCATAATCTAAGAGATCATCTGGTGGTTCTAGTCTTTTTAAAGCCTTACTATCTTACTTCTGCTATTTGTTTTCCGTGTTTTCACGCCGCTGCTTTGAAGTATGACGCGCATGCGCCTGGCGGGGCTTCTTCACGTAATCCCTCAACGCAACTCCTCATAAAATAAGGATCAAACTTGGAACTGGTAAGTTCTCATTTAATCTTACTATTTAAATCATTCATTTCTATCATGGCCAAACGGTGAGAACAGTTCTTGCCTAAATTAATACACAATGACCAGACAGGGTTTATTCGGCAACGTCAAACACAGGACAATATACGACGGACACTACATGTTGTGGACTACATCCAAAAAAATAAAATGGAAGCAATAGTGATAAGTGTGGACGCTGAAAAGGCATTCGATTCTGTGAACTGGAACTTTCTCTTTCGAGTTCTACATAGATTTGGCCATTCATGTCACTATTATTAAATCATACAGGCACTATATAATAAGCCCACTGCTAGAATTAAAGTTAACAGATATTTATCAAAGAGTTTTTCTCTAGAAAGGGTTTCAAGACAGGGATATGCGTGGCCACCATTCCTTTTTGCATTGTATTTGGAACCACTAGCTCAATATATAAGGTAAAATGAAGAAATAAAAGGTTTACTATTCAAGGGACTGAACATAACTTGCCCTGTCATGCGGATGACATTTTGATTTATTTGGGGCAACCAACAAACTCTCTACCTAAATTGATGCAATCACTCGAACAATACGGTCAACTATCAGGATACAAGATTAACATGGGTAAAACACAACTGCTTACATACAACTACAGCCCATCAGGAGTAGGTACCCTCTGGCATGGCAAGCAGAACATCTCAAATATTTGGGCATCATTATACCAAGGGATTTTACAGAATTATCAGAATGCAACTATTCACCTATACACCATTTAAGGAGGATATAGCTACATGGAACCTAATTCCTTTCTCAAGTCTCAGCTCGAGAATTGAATCTATTAAATGAACATATTGCCAAGTCTCTTATATTTATTTCAGACCCTACCAATAGAGATTAATCAAAAACAATTTAATGAATGGGACAAAATATTGTCAAGATATATATGACAAGGTAAAAGACCTAGGACCCATCTCAAAACCTTACAGTTAACAAAAGGAAAGGGGGGATGGGGTCTACCTTCTCTCAAATATTATTATCAGGCAACACAGTTAAGATCTATGATATGCTGGTGTAACCCATCATATGATGCTTAATGGAAAAATATTGAAGAGAGAACACTCGACATTCCTGTACAAGTGATCATAGCTGACAGCAACCTGCAAGACTATATGAATGCTATTGTAAATCCTTGGGTAAAATTGACTCTTGAAATATGGAAAACAGTTACAACAGAATATAATTTAGAGGAAGACATTACAGTTCTTAAATGGTGTGCAAATGGCACAGACTTTACTCCTAATAAATTAGATAGTAGGTTCAAAGAGTGGACAGTTAAAGGCATAACTGCTCTTTGTAACATAATGAAAGAAGGAACACTGTTAAGTGTTGAAATGCTTAAAGAAAAATTCCTGTTAGAGAAACAAGACTTCTATCGATAGATGCGGAACCATGTTGAAAAAAATGTTAAAAATAAAACGTAGTTGAGTATAGGTTTGATGGGATTATTTAGGAAAGCGTATAAAGGGGGAATTCCTTTAGGACCGAAATGAGGAAAACATTCTTTACACAGAGAGTGGTGAGTCTCTGGAATTCTCTGCCACAGAAGGTAGTTGAGGCCAGTTCATTGGCTATATTTAAGAGGGCGTTAGATGTGGCACTTGTGGCTAAAGGGATCAGGGGGTATGGAGAGAAGGCAGGTACGGGATACTGAGTTGGATGATCAGCCATGATCACATTGAATGGCGGTGCAGGCTCGAAGGGCCGAATGGCCTACTCCTGCACCTATTTTCTATGTTTCTATGTTTCTATGTTTCTATGTAACTCAAATAATGGTAGTAAAATTATTTCATGCATGTATAAATGGTTACTGAAATTTAAATCACACTCAACATATATTAAAATGAAATGGGAGAAGGAAACAGGGATAATCATATCTGAGGAAGAATGGACAACAATATGGAGTATCAATGGAAGTGTACCAGCTCACAAAACTGGAGGGAGTTTAGTTGGAAAAGCCTGATACGGTATTTTATTACGCCCTCTCAGAAATCCCATTACGGTGGGAACTCTCCAGTTTGTTGGAGAAAATATCGACATTTTCTCATTATGGCATTATCTCATTATCCATTATGGCAGATCATTGTTCATGAGATCATGTTCTCTGGGATTGCCCTGTTGTTAATGATTTTTGTCGAGTTAGACGATGCTTTATATGACATTTTTAGATGTCATGTGCCTCTGGCGAGTAAGGCCATGTTTTTTGGACTGAAGACTGAAGACTGGCGGAAAAAAAGACAAATACTTACTGAATATATTGATGGTAGCTGGTAAAAAAGCTCTCACAAAGAAATGGTTATCACAAGAGAGCCTAACTGATTGCACGGATGGACGTCACAATGGATATTTATAAAATGGAGAAAATAACAGCATATGTGAACTTGAAACTGGATTTATTTGTGTCACTGGGAAAATTGGGTTAATTATGTAACGCCTCATAGCCAGACTTTATTTTTACAAATTTTTGATTATATGGTAAAGAAAGGATCACTCCCTAAGTGTTTGTAGTTTTTACTGTGTTCTTGTTTCTATATTTGTTTTGTACAAATCTCAAAAAGAGACAATTCAAGACAAACATAAGTGGATGATGTATACATATAGTATTATACCTGAAACCCGTTTTATGGAAATGTGTTTGTTGTGGAATGCCAACAAAAGAGTATATTTAAAAAAGAGAGAGAAAAAAAAACTACAGATGCTAGTTTACAAAAATAGACACAAAATGCTGAAGAGTAATTCCGTGGGTCAGGCAGGAACCTTGGAGAACATGGATAGGGGACGTTTCATGTCAGGGCTCTTCTTCAGACTGACTGTAGGGGGAGCCCCCTACAAGAAATCTGGAAGGGAGTTGGTCAGGTAATAAGGGAACAGGCGAGTGGGGCTTTTAATAGGCAGATGGTTATACAAAGGTTAGAGATGAAAAAGCAGAAGAGGTGAGACGAAAAGATCGAGCAGATCGAATGTCGGCGAAGCTCATGAGCTCAATGCATTTTATGCACGCTCTGATAGGGAGAACGATGTGCCTTCCCGAGCTCCCATTTGCTGTGATGGTATTTCAGTCTCAGTCAAAGAGGCCGACATCAGGAAATCCTTCAGAGGGGTGAACCCTCGAAAAGCGCCTGGACCTGATGGCATACCTGGTCGTGTTCTAAAAACCTGTGCAGACCAACTGGCTGGAGTTTTTACGGACATTTTCAACCTGTGACTTCTGAGGTCTGTCGTTCCCACCTGCTTCAAAAGGGCATCAATTATAACGGTGCCCAAGAAGAGCAAGGTGACGTGCCTCAATGACTATCAACCTGTGGCACTAATGCCTGTGGTGATGAAGTGCTTCGAGAGGTTGATCATGGCGAAAATCAACTCCTACCTCGACGAAAACCTGGACGCACTGCAGTTCGCTTACCGCCGCAACAGATCAATGGTGGACGCGATCTCGCTGGCCATCCACTCCGCTCTGGACCACTTGGACAACAAAAACTCATATGTCAGACTGTTATTCATCGATTACAGCTCGGCATTTAACACAATCATCCCCTCCAAGCTGGTTACCAAACTCGCAGAACTGGGTCTCTGCGCATCCCTCCGCAATTGGATCGTCGACTTCCTCATCCACAGACCACAGTCTGTTCGTATTGGTGGAAATGTGTCAGCCTCGATTACAATCAGCACGGGAGCACCTCAAGGCTGCGTGCTCAGCCCCCTTCTGTACTCACTCTATACTCATGACTGCATAGCCGGTCATGGTGCGAACTCCATCATCAAGTTCGCTGACGACACCACTGTTGTGGGACATATCACTGATGGGGATGAGTCGGAGTACAAAAGAGAGATCGAGCAACTGTCCATATGGTGCCAGCACAATAACCTGGCCCTCAACACCAGCAAAACCAAGGAACTGATTGTGGACTTTAGAAGGAGTAGGATGGGGGCCCATAGTTCCGTTTATATCAACGGGTCGATGGTTGAAAGGGTCAAGAGCTTCAAATTCCTGGGCGTGCACATCTGTGAAGATCTTTCCTGGTCCGAGAAAGTGTTCTCGGACCAGGAAAGATGCAATTATCAAGAATGCTCATCAACGCCTCTACTGAGAAGATTACGGAGAGTCGGTTTGTCAAGGAGGACTCTCTCTAACTTCTACAGGTGCACAGTAGAGAGCATGCTGACCAGTTGCATCGTGGCTTGGTTCGGCAACTTGAGCGCCCTGGAAAGGAAAAGAATACAAAAATAGTAAACGCTGCCCAGTCCATCATCGGCTCTGACCTTCCTTCCATCGAGGGGATTTCTCGCAGTCGCTGCCTCAAAAAGGCTGGCAACAGCATCAAGGACCCAAGCCACACACTCATCTCCTTGCTGCCTTCAGGTAGAAGGTACAGGAGCCTGAAGACTGCAACAACCAGGTTCAGGAATAGCTACTTCCCCACAGCCATCAGGTTATTAAACCTGGCTCGGACAAAACTCTGCACATTAATAACCCATTGTCTGTTATTTGCACTTTATCAGTTTATTTATTCATGTGTGTATTTACGTACAGTGGCTTGCAAAAGTTTTCATACCCCTTGAACTTTTCCACATTTTGTCACGTTACAACCACAAACGTAAATGTATTTTATTGGGATTTTATGTAATAGACCAACACAAAGTGGTGCATAATTGTAAAGTGGAAGGAAAATGATACATGGTTTCCAAATTTTATTACAAATAAAAAATTGAAAAGTGTGGCGTGCAAAAGTATTCAGCCCCCCTGAGTCAATACTTTGTAGAACCACCTTTCGCTGCAATTACAGCTGCAAGTTTTTGGGGTATGTCTCTACCAGCTTTGCACATCTAGAGACTGAAACTTTCTTTGCAAAATAGCTCAAGCTCAGTCAGATTGGATGGAGAGCGTCTGTGAACAGCAATTTTCAAGTCTTGCCAGAGATTCTCAATTGGATTTAGGTCTGGACTTTGACTGGCCATTCTAACACATGAATATGCTTTGATCTAAACCATTCCATTGTAGCTCTGGCTGTATGTTTAGGGTTGTTGTCCTGCTGGAAGGTGAACCTCCGCCCTAGTATCAAGTCTTTTGCAGACTCTAACAGGTTTTCTTCCAAGATTGCCCTGTATTTAGCTCCATCCATCTTCCCATCAACTCTGACCAGCTTCCCTGTCCCTGCTGAAGAAAAGCATCCCCACAGCATGATGCTGCCACCACCATGTTTCACAGTGGGGATGGTGTGTTCAGGGTGATGTGCAGTGTTAGTTTTTCCCCCACACATAGCGTTTTGTATTTAGGCCAAAAACGTCAATCTTGGTCTCATCAGACCAGAGCACCTTCCTCCACATGTTTGCTGTGTCCCCCACATGGCTTGTGGCAATCTGTAAATGGGACTTCTTATGGCTTTGTTTCAACAATGGCTTTCTTCTTGCCACTATTCCTTAAAGGACCGATTTGTGGAGTGCATGACTAATAGTTGTCCTGTGGACAGATTCTCCCACCTGATCTGTGGATCTCTGCAGCTCCTCCAGAGTTACCATGGGCCTCTTGGCTGCTTCTCTGATCAATGCTCTCCTTGCCCGGTCTGTCAATTTAGGTGGACAGCCATGTCTTGGTAGGTTTGCAGTTGTGCCATACGCTTTCCATTTTCGGATGATGGATTGAAGAGTGCTCCGTGAGATGCTCAAAGCATGGGAATTTTTTTATAATCTAACCCTGCTTTAAACTTCTCCACAATTTTATCCCTGACCTGTCTGGTTGGTTCCTTGGGCTTCATGAAGCTGTTTGTTCACTAATGTTCTCTAACAAACCTCTGAGGCCTTCACAGAACAGCTGTATTTATACTGAGATTAGATTACACACAAGTGGACTCTATTTACTAATTAGGTGACTTCTGAAGGCAATTGGTTGCACTGGATTTTATTTAGGGGTATCTGAGTAAAGGGGGCTGAATAATTTTGCATGCCACACTTTTCAGTGTTTTATTTGTAAAAATATTTGAAAACCATGTATCATTTTCCTTCCACTTCACAATTATGCGCCACTTCGTGTTGGTCTATCACATAAAATCCCAATAAAATACATTTACGTTTATGGTTGTCACGTGACAAAATGTGGAAAAGTTCAATGGGTATGAAAACATTTGCAAGCCACTGTATATAATGGGATATGGAAACACTGATCTGTTTTGTAGTCAATGCGTATTATGTTCTGTTGAGCTGAAGCAAAGCAAGAATGTCATTGTCCTATCAGGGACACATGACAATAAACTCACTTGAACTTGAACAGTTGTGAATCGTTAAAGCCAGAGAAAAGAACGGAGGTGAAGGAGTGAGGGGAGGGGAGGGGAGGGGAGAGGGGAAGAATAGGTGCACGTTCAGATAGGGCACAGGGAGAGGGTGGGAAGAAAGGGGGTGTAGGGAGAGGGGATGGAGGGGTTTGTTAGAGGTGACATAAAATTGGAGACATTTTAATGTTCATACGTTTGGTTTCTAAGCTACCCGTGGAGTACGTGGTGCTATTCCTCCAGTCTGTGTGTGACTTCACTCTGGCAATGGAGGATGCCCAGGACAGGAAATTCCATGTGGGAATGGGATGGGGAGTTAAATTAATGAGCAACTGGGAAATCTACTAGGCCTTGGCAGTCCGAGCGCAAGTGTTTGTCAAAACAATCGTCAAGTCTATGCTTGAACTTGCCGATATACAGGAGGCTACAGGGAACACATTTGATGAGGTTAGAGGAGGTGCATGTGAGCCTCTGTATCAGCTGGAATGACTGCTGGGGTCCCTGGATGCAGATGAGGGACGAGGCATGGGGACAAGTGTTATAGCTCCTGTAGTTGCAGGAGAATGTACCTGGGGAGGAGGTTTTTTGGGTGGGAAAGGAAATGTGAACCAGGGAGTTTTGGAGGAGTGTCTCTGTAGAAGGTGGACAAAGGTGGAGATGGGAAGATGTGACTGGTGGTGGGATCATGTTAGAGATGACAGAAACGCTGGAGGAGGAAGGTGATGTGTTGGATATGGAGGCTGGTGGGCTCCAGTGTACAACCAAATGGTAAGAACATTGAAATCTCCAATTTTAGGCAACCCTCCTTGTTCTCCCTCTGCGCTGAGGCGATCCAGACCTCCGATGTAGTGACCCCGCCGGGTGTTGGTGAGTGAGTCAGTCCCGCGGCTGAATCCAGCTCCGCGAACGGGCCGGTTCAAACTCCGCGGCCCGGGGCGGTCAAAGCTCCCGAAGCTGCTGCCCTCCAGTCCAGCGAACGTAGCTGTTGCCGTGGGAGCTCCGGAAAAACAGGTCACCAACCTGTGACCTGCGAGCTCCCGACGATGTCGTCCACTGGGCCCGCGGCCGGGCCTCGGAAGCTGCGCCGCCACCGCCGCCGAAACGCCAGAACACCGCCACAGCTCCAAAGTCAGGCCACAGCTCTAAGTCGGGCCGCTACTGCTACCGTAACGCCGGAGTGCCGCCACAGCTCCAAGTCGGGCCGCTGCTGCTGCCAGGTCGGGCCAGTCGGGCCGCTGCTGCTGCCAGAACTGCCGCTGCCGCGAATGCCACCCGAGGCCGTCAGCTCCGCCATTAGGCCTCAGCGCAGACGGAGACAGGGGACACGACAAGAAAAGGTCGTATCCCCCCGAAGGAAGAGACTAAACCATGTTTCTCCCACCTCCCCCCCACTTACACAATCTAATAAACTAACTAAACTAAAATAAACTAAAACAGACATAAGCAAAACAACAACAAAAAGAAAAAACAGACGGACTGCAAGCTAGCCGCAGCTGCCAGGCAGCGCCGCCACTTCCGGTCAGCGTGGCAACTCTTCAATCCTTTTGCCTACTCTTTCGGTTTATTCATCCCTGGCCTTTATTAAAACATCTGCCTTTACCCCCCCTCCCCACCCCCTACACACCTGAATCCATGCTTTGTTCTGCCCCATCCTCTCTTCCAGCTTTCTTCCCTACCCCTCCTCGCCAGTCTGATGAAAGGCCCCATCCTGAGTCATCACCTATCCATTTTGTCCAGGATGTTGCCTGAACTGTTGAGATACTCCAGCAGTTTGTGACTTATTTAACGTTTATTTGTGTCACCACTTTCAGGAACCTAAGTCCGCATCCCTTTTATAACACATATGTATTCCAATGAATTTAACATGAAAGTTTGCATTGAAATGACTCACATTGTCTGTTAGCTTCTGCATTTTGGTTGATAGTCCTGAATTTTATTTTCCATCTGCTTCTGATTAATTTACAATAGTAAGATTAAATGAGAACTTACCATTTTGAAGTGTGATCTTTATTTTATGAGGAGGTACGATGAGCGATTTCGTGAAGAACTCCACCAGTCGGCATGCGCGTCAATCTTCAAAGCAGCGGTGTGAAATCACAGAAGAACAACAATTGAAGTATTATAGTAAGATTATAATCCTAGAACTACCAGATGAGCTTCGTGATATGAGGGTTGGGAGCGGTGGGCACGTACTCGCTTGGAGAAGAGCCAGCTCGTGAACAAGTTAGGTCTTTATTTTTTGGAGCGCAGAAGGTTAAGGGGGGCCTTGATTGAGGTCTTTAAAATGATGAAAGGGATAGACAGAGTTGACGTGGATAAGCTTTTCCCATTGAGGGTAGGGAAGATTCAAACAAGAGGGCATGACATGAGAATTAAGGGACAGAAGTTTAGGGGTAACATGAGGGGGAACTTCTTTACTCAGAGAGTGGTGGCTGTGTGGAATGATCTTCCAGCAGAAGTGGTGGAGGCAGGATCGATTTTAACATTTAAAAGTAAAGTGGATAGGTAAATGGACGGGAAGGGAATGGAGGGGTATGGTCTGAGTGCAGGTAGATGGGACTAGGGGAAAATAAATGGTTGGCACGGACTGGAAGGGCCGAGAGGGCCTGTTTCCGTGCTGTAATTGTTATATGGTTATATGGTTATATGGTTATATGGTTCTCCAAGTGGCTCGCCAGAGTCGGTAGGGACGACAAATCTGGCCGTCAGGAATGGGACCCCTGGCGCTTGCCCCTTGTCCCGTGGGCATCCTCAACGCTAAGCCCTCTGAATCGGTGTCAGATTCACTCAGACCCAGTATGCTCTCCTCGTCCAGGAGGGACATACTAGGCAGCTCCGTAGATGCTGCTGGCGCGGGCTCTTGGAGAGGCCGGCACTCCTGATGGAGCATCCTCTCCAAAAGGAGCTCCATCCTGGATATCCGTTCCGTGGTATCCATTTCTAGGGTCGAACCCTCTCGATCGGACTCGTCCGAGTCTATCGGCCGGACAGACGTTCGGGTGGCCTTGCGCCCCTCCAGTGTAGGCACAGTATCCTCAGACACCAAGTCTGTAGTCGCTGGTTTCACAACTGGCGACTCTGTAGATGAGCTAGGCGGCCGCCCACTAGCCGCACTCCCGCGGGCTTGTGATATTTTTGGCATGGCTCGCCTTGCTGCTCCTGACTTCTTCATGTTTGGACTTGCCCTCCTGCAACAAGAATGACCAAACGCAGAGACCTCCAACAAGTCTAACGCTTACCTGAGGCTTTTTAAACTTACCGCTGCTCCATGCGTCAGATGTAATGACGCGCATGCTGTCTGGCGGGGGTCTTCACGGAATCACTCACGTGACTCCGAAGTAAAATCACTTTTGTGTTGGCAAATTGTCCATCATTAAGTCATGTATTGGACAGCATTCCTTCCAGCAAACCCAGGAAGCGTTAATGATATTATCACAGGCACCCACTATACGAATCCCATGTTTTCCCTTGTGTCCCCATCAACTCCTCCCCCCACCGCCTGAGTTTGCCACCAGCTATTGCCCGATTGTTCAATATGTCAATGAGATATTGGAATGACTTTTTCATTATTGAAACCATTAACTCATCATCAATGAAATAATGTTTAAAAAGTGAAGGGAAAACTGGGTAAATAACCATCCAGGGAGTACATTGATTTGCTATCTCAGATAAAAGGGAGTAGTAGTATATCAGTTGCTTAATATGTATCACATGAGGTAGGATGTGGGCTGCCAACTTATTACTGAAGTAGCAATCACTGTCATACATAGTGTTATTAGGCATCGCAACAAAGACATTGATGTTTTCCACGATGATGATGATAAACATTTTTCTGTAACCCTGGGTTACATATTTTATGCCTTGACAAAATGGGACTGAGTTTAGAGATGATCAAATAATTTCCCTCGTAAGATTTTTAAAATCTTCAAATGAGGATGTTTTAAAACCAATTCTAATTTGACAAAGCAATGTCGACAGTCTTGTATGATAATGTAAAACACACAACTAATTACTTTCTTTGCAATTTATAAAGTTGTAACAGTTGGCTTCTCATATCACATTTGTCAATGCAAGTTTCCAGATGGTAATGCATGGGTGCACAATTGTGGTGAGGGTGATGCCATACATTGTGTTGGTATGGACATTACCACTTACATGGCTCCAATTTACTAAATGTAGGTAGAAATGGTGAACAATCAAATCAGCCTTCATTCAATTAATTCATATTTGGCATGAATTCATATTTCATGTTTAGAGTCACAAAGTCATTGGGCCATTATCCGTGGGAACAAACCCTTCAGCCCAACTTGCCCACACCAGCCAACATATCCCATCTATACTAGTCCCACCTGCCATCATTTGGCCCATACACCTTTAAACCTATCCAATCCATGTACCTGTCTAAATGTTTCTTCAACATTGTGATAGTACCTGCCTCAACTACAGTATCTTCTCTGGCAACTCTTTCCATACACCCACCAACCTTTGTGCAAAAAAGTTACCCCTCAGGCTCCGATTAAATCTTTACCCCTTCACCTTAAACCTATGTGCTAAGGTTCTAGATTCCCCTACTCTGGGCAAATCTCTGTGCCTTTACCCAATCTATTCCTCTCATGATTTTGTACATCTCTGTAAGATCATACCTCATCCTCCTGTACCCCCAGGAATAGAGTCCTAGACGACTCAACAGCTCCCTATAGCTCAGAACCTCAAGTTCTGTCAACCTCCCCCTACAGCTAAAGGCCCTCAGGTATTGAAACATTATTAATGCTTTCTATTGAAAGGAGGCAAACCATATTTCATTCTTTCCTGCCTGAGCATGGGCAGATGTGGCGAATGGTGGGTCACGTTGGAGGTGGCGAAAATGACGCGGGACTATTTGTTGTATGTGACGGCTAGTGGGGTGAAAGGTGAGGACTAGGGGGACTCTGTCCTTGTTGGATTGGGGGGATGGGGAGAGAGGGAAGTGTTATGGGGTATGGAAGAGACCCTGGTGCGAGCCTCATCTATATTAGGGGAGGGGAACCCCCGTTCCCTGAAGAAGGATGACATTTCCGATGCCCTGGTGTGAAACACCTCATCCTGGGAGCAGATGCGGCGTAGACGGAGGAATTGGGAGTAGGGGATGGAGTCCTTACAGAACCAGGGTGGGAGGAAGAGTAGTCTAGATAGCCATGGGAGTCAGTGGGTTTACAGTGGATGTCGGTCAGCAGTCTATCACTGGCGATGGAGATAGTGAAGTCATGAAATGGTAGGGAAGTGTCGGAAATGGTCCAGGTGTATTTGAGTGCCGGATGGAAGTTAGAGGTGAAGCGGATGAAGTCAGTCAGTTGTGTGTGGGTGCAGGAGGTAGCACTAAAGCAATCGTCGATGTAACAGAGGTAGAGGTCGGGGATGGGGCCCTGGTATGCCTTGAACAAGGATTGTTCGACGTACCGACAAAGAGGCTGGGGCCTGTGCCCATAGCTACGCCTTGTATTTGGAGGAAATGGGAGGAGTCAAACGAGAAGTTATTGAGGGTAAGGACCAACTCGGCTAGGCGGATAAGAGTATCAGTGGACAGGTATAGGTTGATTCTCCGGTCGAGGAAGAACTGGAGAGCTTTGAGACCATCCTGGAAGGGGATGGAGACGACGGAGAGTGTCTGAGGTGTCTTGAACATAGGTACGGAGGGATAGGATGGAGTCAAGGTATGTGGAAATGTGTTCGGTGGGGCACGAATAGGCAGAGACAATGGGTCTGCCGGGACAGTCGGGTTTGTGGATTTTGGGGAGAAGGTAAAATTGGGCCTTGCGGGGTTGGGGAATGATGAGGTTGGAGGCTCGGGGGGGTAGGGAGCTGGAGTTGATGAAGTCGGTTATGGTGCTAGAGATAGTGGCCTGGTGCTCGTCAGTGGGGTCATGGTCCAGGGGTAAGTAGGAGGAGGTGTCCGAGAGTTGGTGCATGGCCTCTGCTTTGTAGAGATCGACGCGCCAGACTACCACGGCACCTCCCTTGTCGGCGGGTTTGATAACCCAGTCTGGGTTGTTACGGAGTGAGTCGATGGCAGTATGTTCGGGGCGGGGTGGAGAGATTGGAGTGAGACAGGGGAGTGGACAAGTTGAGGCGGTTGATGTCCCGACGGCAGTTTTGGATAAAAAGGTCTAAAGCCGGAGGGCCATGAGGGGGGTTCCACGAGGAGGGGGTTCGTTGGAGACGGGAAAAGGGATCATCAGTGGGGGGCGAGAACTTACTCCCGTGGAAGAACGCTGTGAGGTGGAGGCAATGGCAGAAGAGTTCCAAGTCATGGTGGGCGCGGAACTCATTGAGGTGGGGACGGAGGGGGACAAAGGTAAGACCTCTGCTGAGGACAGACCTTTCAGTGTCGGAGAGGGGGAGGTCTGGGGGGATGGTGAACACACGGCAGGGATGGGGGTTGTGGCCGGAGGAAGGCAGTGGGTGGACTGAGGTCTGGCCAATGTCTGGTGGGGGGGTAGTGGGTGGTCAGGGGGTGGGGGGGTATGAGGACTGTAGTGTGGGTGGGGAAGAGCAGAGGTCACAAAGTTTGAGGGGGGTGGGGAAGACCCAGTGGAACAGCCATTGAGGTTACCATGGTTGGGAGACTGGCACTAGGACCCAGTGCAGTCAAACCCAGGGGAGTGGGAGTAAGGTGACGGCTGCAGGCTCGGTGGAGTGGCGAGCGTCGGCGGAACCGAAGGTAGGCGTACGCTGGCAGTAGAGTCCGGGTCGGCGGGCGATTCGTGGGAGGTCCCGGTGGGCGGAGGTCAGACGGTTCGGCCAGCCCGGTGAGGCGATGAGGTGAGTAGCGCGCCCAGCGACCGCCATGTTCGGAGAGCCCCGGTCCGGCGGCGATGTCGGATGGGCCGGGTGTGGTTGCAATGTTGGGTGGGCATAGTGCAAGGTGGGTCGGTCAGGCGCGGATGCGAGGTGGATAGGCCCCCACTGCGGATGCAAGGTTCGGCGGGGAAAAAGGTTTAAATAAACTACATACCTTTTGCTTTGTCCTGCACTTCCAATGATCCAAGGATCTGTGGAGCAAATTCCTCTCCACAACGAATATAAACCTCACCTGCATTTTAATCCACCCCCCCCCCCCCCCCCCCCCTCCTCACACCACCAAAGCCTCTGGAATCGCAAGCACAGCGCCACCGATGGTAGGTTTTGTAACAACGCCACTATCGCACAGCACCACTGATGGTAGGGTTTATAACTACGCCACTATCTCAAAGGTTTAACACACCTTGGTGCATCGAGCAGTGGCCCCCCTAGATCTCGAGGCCCTAAGCTTAAGCTTGTGTAGCTTATACGTAAATCCGGCATGAATAAAAAAGGCAAGGAATTTTCCTCAAAAGACTATTCTTTCTTTATTGGAACCACTTTCCATGTTTTTCAATGCTGACCAATAGTTCTACTTCCGAACTCTTCCACCAATATAACGAGGAAGTAAACCCTTTTACTGAGGGAAAGAACTGCAGATGCTGGTTTAAATCGAAGGTAGACCCAAAGTACTCAGCAAGATGGAGAGACCAGTGGAAGTCAGCAGAACCATCTAGGCTACACCAGTACATCAATGACCCCATGGACGTCCCTGGCCAGGACCTGCCCCGAAAGCGGTGGACAACCCTCAACAGCTTGAGGACAGGCATCGGACGCTATGGAGTAGCGATGAAGAGGTGGGGCCTCGTGGACAGCGCCTCCTGAGAGTGTGGGGACCCAACACAGACAGTTGAGCACATAGTCACCAGATACCCAAAACACTGGTCACCGAATGGTGAACGAGGTCTAATTGACCTGGACGATGACACGTTGGCCTGGCTCGCCTCAACGGAGCTGCAGGTCTAAAAGACACACGACAGAAGAAGAAGCGGATCAGGCAGCATCTCTGGTGAGGAAATAAGTTAACCCATCCCTTTTATGGTGCTTTCTTCTATTTATTTTCTTCTTTCCTGAACTTTTATCCTTTATTTTAAATGTCTAAACTTTGGTTATTGACGAATACACAAAAAAAAATTACCATCAACTCCTGCAAAATCTCTCATCTTCTTTAAAAACTTTTTGTCAGCTCTTAGCATTTAACATAAGAAAATGGTTCCTAACTCCCCTACTAATTTAAGTCTCTGATCCATAGCAAGACCTTTGTAATCTCCTATTCCACTTTCAATGCCTTTACATCAGTTTTTGGAGGAAAGTAGAGCTAGAATCTCTCCTTATTGCAATTTGGAATTTGATAAACGGTGCCCAGCAAAGTAACAATCCCTAATGGTTCCTAAAGCCAAGCTCCCTGACCAGTAATCATGTAATATATCCTTTCCATTTAGAATTGAATCAATAAGCTCATAATTATCCCTTTCCATCTCAGAATACTTAGGAGAAAATAAAATACAAATGTTCATGTTTAGCCTATTTCTCTGCTTATGCAGTGATATCATAAATTCAATGGTTCATGAAGCTCTGACATTTCACATGTTATTGTACATTTTATTCAGCATCTCCACCGTTGCTGTTGCTAGTTTCCACAATATGCTCCCTGAAATTGTTGGAACATTTCCAATTTGACCTCTTAAGTATTTAACTCCCTCATCTCTTTGCCTCTCCGTTGTGATATGATTTAGTATCTTTCCCCGTCCATTATATTAAACCAGCACTCTGCGCCCTATCGAACAGCACAACTCAATCCTGCACTGGCACAGATCAGGCTGTTGTTTACACAGGCTTTGTTGTGCTCATGATACAAGGACATAAGGTATTCAATTCCATCTTGACAGCTCCTTCGCCACTTTGAGTGATGAGGGACCAGGGATTCCTGGAATTGGTGAGGATGTTTTCAAAATGGTTTTAAACACACCTTGATATTTTTTTTACCTTCATGCACCCCTGGTAACCTCTTCATGTGACGGAGCTTTGAACAGAAGGAATATGGTGTGTGCCATTTGAAACAGAGCTGTGAGCAGCAATAGGAAATCAATGCACTGTGTTGGCCTGGGTCAGGGCATTCACATTTGTTCACTTATCCTTATAGTAGGTTTGGAAGGGTTTGCTGAATCAATGTGCTGGTGCCTTGAGGAATTTGCTGTAGGTAGTCCAGGTCTCAGAAGAATATTACAGGACAGGAATTTCTGGTGCTCAGTAGATCATGAGTTTTGTACAAATTTCCAGGTCTTCATTTTTTTAATCCATTTTACTCGATTGACCAAAGGGCTTTGAAGGTGATGTTGAACTTTACGTTTGATGCCTGCTTCATTGCGAGATGACTTTCAAGACATAAGAATTGCTCAGCGTTTTCCATGCTCTTGTTGTTAGCTTTTATTGTTGGGCAGCAGCATTATACAGTGGAATTGGTAGAAGACCTTGTCTTGTGGATGTTAAGTGTATGACACATTCTCACGTATGTTTCATTGAACAAATCAATGAGGGATTTGAGTGGACTGTAGCTCATCTGCTGAGGTTGAGATGACCTTAGTTCCGGAGTGCAGTCTCTACTGTCTGAGCAGTTCCCATTAGTTTTAATTTCCTCCACCCTCTCTTTGGTAGAAAAAGAGATGAGGCATTGAAGTGGGAAAGATTGGAAAAAGGGACATTGCCTTGTTTGACAAACTTCTTCATAGACATTGGCTCTGTTGTCGACCATTTGGTTGGGATCATGTGATCACTAAGTCAACTTAACCTAGATCCAAACTTTTATGGCAGCTGAATTTGAGGAGGTTGCTCCAGAGTCCATCAAGAAAAGTTGAAAAATTATTAGCAAAGCATTTCACTTACTGATTGCACCATTTATTTCCCTAAAGTAATACCAATTTCACCCTTAGAATGGATGACTCATCACAAATGTGAAGAACCAAGGGACTGCAGATGCTGGTTAGCAAAAGAAGACACAAAGTTACTCAGCAGGTCAGGCAGTATCTCTGGAGAATATGGGTGGATAACGTTTTTTGGTTGGGACTTATCTTCAGACTGAATATACATGGGGGGGGGGAGAAAAGCTGAAAGACAGGAAGGACAGGACAAAGTGTAGCAGATAATAAGTGAACACTGGCAAGGGGGGAGTGGGGAAGGGGGTTGATAGCAATATAGTGGGTCTGCAGAAGGGTTTTGACGCAAAATGTCATCTATTCCTTTTCTCCAGAAATGCTGCCTGACCCGCTGAGTTTCCAGCATTTAGTGTCTATCTGTGGTTGGAACAAAGGCCAGAGATAAAAAGACAGGTGTGAATCCAGAGGAAGGAAGGAGAAGAGGGAGGGGGTTAAACTGGTGCAAGTCCAGTTGGGGCACAGTGGAGGGGTGGGGTAAAAAATGGAATGTGTGGGAGAAAGGGGAGGGGGGGAGGGCAGTTGTTAGAGTTGACCTAAAGTGAAGAGTTCAATGTTGATACTGTTGAATTGTAAGCTACTCAAGCAGAATATATGATGCCGATCCTCCAGTTTGCGTGTGGCCTCACACTGGCAATGGAGGAGGCCCAGGTCAGAAAGGTCAATATGGGAATGGGAAGACAAGATTAAATGGTCTGTTCTTGGTCTTGATGGTGCACTAGAGGCCACTTTGGGATCACCAGATGCAGTAGATGAAGTTAGAGGAGGTGCATGTGAACTGCTAACTCAGCTGGGGTCCCTGGATGGATGTGAGGGTGGTGGTATAGTGATAGGTATGACATCTCCTGCTGTTGCTGGGGAATTTTGCAAGTCCAATCAGTAGTACGGAAAACAACCCAATGCTATCATTTATTTTGAGAGAACTAGAATTTAAAAAACAGGGATGTAATGCTGAGGCTCTATAAGGTGCTGGTCAGACTACCGGTGGAGTATTGTGAACAGTTTTGAGCCCCATATCTGAGGAAGGATGTGCTGGAGCTGAAGATGGTCTAGAGGAGGTTTATGAGAATGATCCCAGGAATGAGTGGGTTATGATGATGAGCATTTGACAACACTGAGTCTCCACTCACTGGAGTCTATAAGAATGAGGGGGGACCGCATTGAAACTTACTGAATAGTGATAGGCCTGATAGAGTGGATGTGGAGAGGACGTTTCCACAAGTGGGAGAGTCCAGGACCAGATGTCCTAGCCTCAGAATTAAAGGACGTTGCTTTGGGAAGGAGGTAAGGAGGAATTTCTGTGGAATTCATTGGCACAGAAGGCTGTGGAGATCGTCAATGGATATGTTTAAGGCAGAGGTAGATAGATTATTGATTAGTACGGGTGTCAGGGGTTATGGGGAGAAGGCAGAAGAATGGGGTTAAGAGGGAAGGATAGATCAGCCATGGTTGACTGGTGGAGTAGATTTGATGGGCCAAATGGCCTAATTCTGCTCCTATCACCTATGAACATGAACTTATCCTGGTTTCGGTGGGAAGGATTGAGTGAACTATGAGTTGCAGAGGCCGCTGTCTTGGTAGAAGGCGAGATTATTATGTCTTAAAAATAAATGGATCGATTTTCCATTAAGGTCTCATTTCACTTTTTAACATAATCCTTCTGCTTGGATTTGCTTTATGGATTTATAACATGCATCTATTTAATGTGATTTATCATATCTATTACCAGATGGTTGATTTTGAAATTACTCATTTGAAAAGTAATACAAAGAAAGCTTGAAAGAAAAAGCAATTGGAACAAAATCATCATTGTTTTTAACTCTTTATTTATTTTACTGTTTGTAGCTAACCATAAAGGCACAATAACTAATCATATTATGAATAATTACTTTCAATAATTTACACATTGGCCAACGCAGAGATTAGTTGCATGATGTAGATAGATTGATGATTTATTTTACACAATATTGAAATGTTGGTACACTGTAGGGCCCCTCCTTTTACCCTCCCCCTCCCCCAGCCCCCACTCCATCTCTCTGCTCTTCCCTGTGCCCCACCTAGACTTGTATCTGCCTGTTACTGCCAAGCTTTGTGCTGCCCCTTCTCTCTTCCAGCTTGGGAAGAGCAGATGGCTAAAGATCTTTCACCTGATGGTTCTCATTAATCCTTACTTGTTCTCATGTTGCAACATGGTGCAACTGTCTCATAGCTCCAGTTTTCAGGTTCCAATTCGATCCTTCAGTGCTGTCTGTGTGGAGTCTGCATGTTCCCTCAGTGACTGAGTGGGTTTTCCCTGCAGTCTCTGATTTTCCCCACATCCTAAAGACTTGCCAGTTTTTAGATTAATTGAGCACTGTAAATTCATCTAGATGTTATAATGGTGGCAGAGGTATCAGGGGAGAGAGAATTTAATAGGCACTAGACCAGACCAATAGGGACCCGGTGGGTCCCATTGTAACACAGGAGGCCTGGTCCCCCAATGCAATATTCCACCACTCAAGCATAGCCCCCAACTGCGCAGACGAGGCTGATGGGTTCCTCTTGTGACGCCCCTAATCCCCCCTCATCCCCTCACCGCCCCCTCTACTCCGCCCCTTGCTCTTCACCTCCCCCCCCACCCCCATGCACTCAATCCATCCCCACTCGCCTCCCCCCCCCCTCCCATTCACTCTTAGCGGCTCTCCGGCGGCACAGCCATTCCCTCCCATTGGATTCCCATTGTGACATAGAACACGCACACAATTACACACATTAATCTGTGTAGGCGCAGCTGACAGACACGGCAAGTAGCAAAAAGATTTATTAAAGCTTAAAATGTGAATAACGCTTAAAATATAACAACAACTTAAATGTTAAAGATGAGATTTATTTAGTCCATTCACCCTAGTTGCATCTCTTGTTGTGTTCAGCAGCTGGGGGGTGGGGGGTTCAGGTGGGGGCTGTCGGGGATGGTGGCGTCCTGCAACCGGGGGAGTGGCACGACTTCAGGCGGGGGCTGTGGGGGCCAATGGGGGCCAGTGGGGGAGGGGGTACCGTTCTGTAGCCGGGGAGGGATCCGGCTTCAGGCAGGGCCTGTCAGGGGCCGGTGGGCAGGGGGGGGGGGAGGGGGAGTGCTACCATGGCCTACCGCTGCTGTGGCTTTCTGCTGCCACTGCCTACCGTTGTCACTGCTGTGATCTTCTGCTGCCACTGTCTACCCCTTTTGCTGCCGTGCCCTACCCCTGCCACTGCCTACCGCTGTCACTGCTGTGGCTGCCGCTACCAGGTGGGGGGAAGCGTTCTGCAGCTGGGGACAGGGACGGTTTCAGGCGGGGCTGTTGGGGAGCTTAGCTACCTTTTTACTTTGCCTATTTACATAAAACTAGACTAAGTGGGACCTGTTGGGTCCCAGCTTCACACTCCAGGGCTGGTCACCTCTCCACCAATTTGAATATTGCTGGCCAGTGGGGTGGGGTGGGGGGGGGGCTCAGTCACTCAGGCCTGGCAGCTCAGTCACTCAGGCCTGGCAGCTCTGTCACTCAGGCCTGGCAGCTCTGTCACTCAGGCCTGGCAGCTCTGTCACTCAGGCCTGGCAGCTCTGTCACTCAGGCCTGGCAGCTCTGTTACTCAGGCCTGGCAGCTCTGTCACTCAGGCCTGGAAGCTTAGCAACTCAGGCCTGGTGGGCTGGCAACTGAGAAACTGTCAGAAATTCTGCTGAAAACAGGTGACAGTCTGAGACAGAAGGGGGAGAGGGTGGACAATCAATTTTTGACATTTTCATCTTTTTTTACAGATCACAGCAATGAAGGAGGAAGGTCTATCCTTGCGTGAATCTCTGGAGCACTAGCATGAGTGTTGTGGGCTGAACGGTCTGGTTTCCAGAGGGCTAGTATGGACATTGTGGGATGAATGGATTCTTGAACAGGCAGCTCAGTCACTGGGGCCAGGCAGCTCAGTCACTGGGGCCAGGCAGCTCAGTCACTGGGGCCAGGCAGCTCAGTCGCTGGGGCCAGGCAGCTCAGTCACTGGGGCCAGGCAGCTCAGTCACTGGGGCCAGGCAGCTCAGTCACTGGGGCCAGGCAGCACAGTCAATGGGGCCAGGCAGCTCAGTCACTGGGGTTGGGCAGCTCAGTCACTGGGGCCAGGCAGCTCAGTCACTGGGGTTGGGCAGCTGAGTCACTGGGGCCAGGCAGCTCAGTCACTGGGGTTGGGCAGCTCAGTCACTGGGGCCGGGCAGCTCAGTCACTGGGGTTGGGCAGCTCAGTCACTGGGGCCAGGCAGCTCAGTCACTGGGACAAGGCAGCTCAGTCACTGGGGCCGGGCAGCTCAGTCACTGGGGTTGGGCAGCTCAGTCACTGGGGCCGGGCAGCTCAGTCACTGGGGCCGGGCAGCTCAGTCACTGGGGCCAGGCAGCTCAGACACTGGGACAAGGCAGCACAGTCAATGGGGCCAAAAGCACAGTCACTGGGGCCAGGCAGCTGAGTCACTGGGATGGGCAGCTGAGTCACTGGGGTTGGGCAGCTGAGTCACTGGGGTTGGGCAGCTGAGTCACTGGGGCCAGGCAGCTCAGTCACTGGGGCCAAAAGCACAGTCACTGGGGCCAGGCAGCTGAGTCACTGGGGTTGGGCAGCTGAGTCACTGGGGTTGGGCAGCTCAGTCACTGGGGTTGGGCAGCTCAGTCACTGGGGCTGGGCAGCTCAGTCACTGGGACAAGGCAGCTCAGTCACTGGGGCCAAAAGCACAGTCACTGGGGCCAGGCAGCTCAGTCACTGGGGTTGGGCAGCTGAGTCACTGGGGTTGGGCAGCTGAGTCACTGGGGTTGGGCAGCTCAGTCACTGGGGTTGGGCAGCTCAGTCACTGGGGTTGGGCAGCTCAGTCACTGGGGCCAGGCAGCTCAGTCACTCTGGCCTGGCAGCTCAGTAACTCAGGCCTGGTGGGCTGGCAGCTGAGAAACTGTCAGAAATTCTGCTGAAAACAGGCGACAGGCTCCGTGAGACAGAAGGGGGAGAGGGTGGACAATCAATTTTAGACATTTTAATTGTTTTATTTACAGATCACAACAATGAAGGAGGAAGGTCTATCTGATACTTGCCATTCTCCTCCCCCCCCATGCATTCAGTCCATCTCCCCTCAACCTCCCCCCATGCACGCTTAGTGGCTCTCTGACAGCGCAGCCATTCCTGCATATTAGGTTCCCATTGTGATGAAGAACACGCAGGCATTGCAAATGGAAAAAGGATTTATTAAAGGTTAAAATGTGAACAAATCTTCAAATATAATGATTTAAATGTTAAGAAAGTATTTATTGTTCTTTCTTGTTGTGTCTCTTGTTGTGTTCTGCTGCTCACTGCCTCTTGATGGCTCTTTGCTGTTGTTAAAAAAAACAATTTTATTATAGAGAGATTGAACGGTCAGATTATGACAAAGGAAATCTGAGAATTTACCTCAAAAGTCATCATTCAGTGCAGGCCTGCAAATCCAATCTCACAGCACTCCACGCAGAGTGCAGGCAGCGTCCAACCACACAGCACTCCAAGCAGAGTGCAGGCAGCAAGTCCAACCTCACAGCACTCCAAGCAGAGTGCAGGCCAGCAAATCCAATTTCACAGCATTTCAAGCAGAGTGCGCTCACATACACTCACACACACACACACGCACGCATTCACACACACGCACTCACACACACGCACTCACACTCATTCAGGAACAGCTTCTTCCTGACAGCCATGAGGCTATTAAACACAGCTATTAAGCTCTAAACTACAAAATACTATATTATTTGTACTATTTGTTATTTATTGAATACTCACATCCTCCACCTCTCACACTCACACCCTCCACCTCACACTCACACACAGACACTGACACACTGACAGTCACACACTGACAGTCACACACTGACAGTCACACACAGCCAGTCACACACAGCCAGTCACACACAGACAGGCTCATACACACAGTCACACACAGACGGACACGCACCACACACCGCACACACACAGACACATGCACCCACACCATATATATGGCAGAAAACGTTTTTGAATACTCAAACGGCTCAGCGTGGCGTCTCCACTTTGGACCTTCCGCAGTCAGCAACACTTCAGCATTCAGCACGACCTCTGCACTCACCAGAAATTACGCGTTGTTCAGGGTGACCTTTCCACTACGTCACTGAATGAGCGGGACTTTTGCAGTAAACACAGTCTGATCCAATAAAGCATTTATTAAGCCACTTTTAAAACCACATCCTTAAAACCACACCCTTAGAACCACTTTTAAAAGCACACCCTTAGAACTACTTTTAAAAGCACACCCTTAGAACTACTTTTAAAAGCACACCCTTAGAACTACTTTTAAAAGCACACCCTTAAAACCACTTCTAAAACCACTTCCTTAAAACCACTTTTAAAACCGCATCTGAAACCACTTCCTTAAAACCACTTTTAAAATCACATCATCAAAACCACACCCTTAAAACCACATCCTTAAACCACATCCTTAAATCCACCCTTTAAAAAAAATAATTCTATGGATGTACGAAAACTTAATTATTTCTTCTATGTAAAGCATTTTGGTTTCAACGCGAGTTGATTTAAACGTGCTATATAAATAAAATGTACTTACTTACTTACTTAAAACCACATCCTTAAAACCACCCTTAAAGCCACCTCTTTAAAACAATCTCCTTAAAACCACCTCCTTAAAACCACCCTTAAAACCACATCCTTAAAACCATCCTTAAAACTACTTTTAAAAACACTCTTAAAAACACTTTTATAACCAATTTTAAAACCACATAAAGGGCACCTGTGTCAGTAGACACTCAGTGTTGTATAGATTCCCAACTCAGACTGAGAGTCGTGGCCTCACCATCTTGCAGACAGACTGAGCCACGTCCAGACTTCCGTGTTTTATAGTCTCTTCCCCCGTCCCCTGGAAGGGGCGTGGCCTCCATCGTGGTGATTGACAGGAGAGAGAATCTCAAGATTTTTTAAACACTAATGACTCTTATATTTTGTTATCGATGGGAAAAATCCTTGGGACCTGATGAGCGGAGGGGGACTCTGCGTAGGATGGCCTAAAAATCACAGCCGTACATGGTATAATTTTTTCTAAAATCAAAGCACAGTGTAAACAGGAAGTGGTCAAGATGAGGCATTTAATCATATAGATTGGTGAGCCCATTCAAATGGCTGAGAATGTAAATGGTATTGGAATGGTGTAGCACTTTTGTTGCTTGAAGTAACCTGGCACTTATCAGGATTGTCCTAAAACTAAGGAGCCAAATGCAAAGCATATCTGATCCTATGGCTCATTATGTCATGTATATCCACTGGACTCAGTGGTAATCCAGAGACTTTGTCCATCCAAGAAGTCAGATGTATCTGGATCTGCCTTTCTGCATTGCAGTGTGCAGGCATGGATGATCATAATGTGGTGACAAGAGCAATAAATGTGGTCAGTAGAACAGCCAACCACACATCTAATGCTTTGTTTATGGTATTGGTATTCTGACCCTATCATAAAGCCCAAAATTCCATAAACTTCCAATCATTTATTTTAACTGGTTATGCTGTTTCCAGTCTTTTATTTTACAGAAGAAATTTGTAAAAAGCATTTCAGAAATGTTTAAACGATAACATGAAGTTGTAAATGTGCCTTCAGTATGTCTGACTTACAAAAAATCTGACTAGTTTGAAAGCTGCAGCGGAATCCTGTATTTAAAGTTAGGTGCTTATATATTTTTATTTAAAATAGGTTTGATTCCCATGCCATGGACTTTATTACCATTTACATAATTTGGCCTTGGAAGCCTGTTCGTTTTTCTCACATAGTAGCTGTCAAACACTCCAACACTGTTGAAGATTCTGCACTTTTTCACATTGAGCACCATTTATGACTACTTGGTTTTTCTTTGAAAATGCCCATTAATTATTGTTGTGGGCCAGTTACTGAATTTTTAATTTTGAGTGTGTCAAGTTAAGTCTTGTCTCTTTGTAAATTTGACTTCAGTGCACAAAATAAAAAGCTGGAATCTATCTAATGAAGGATGCCAATTAATGAAGCTGTCAATTATCATATAAAATGGTGCACCATGAACTTTAAGGAGAAAACAAAGTCTTTAGTTTAGTTGACTATTATTGTCACAATGTACAATGACAAGCCTTTTATTGTGTGTTATCACAATATTATAGTCAAAGAAAAGACTATATATGATTAAAAATCAAGCCACCCACAGTGTACAGATAAAGGCTAAAGGGTGCAACATTTAGTGCAAGATAAAGCCTGGTAGGTCTGATTAAAGATAGTTCAAAGGTCTCCACTCAGGTAGATGGGAGGCCAGCATCACATTGTGGCTGCTGAGAAGATGGTTCAGTTGCCTGATAACATTTGGGAAGAAACTATCACTGAATCTGGAGGTACATGTTTTTTAAGTTCTGTACCTCTTGCCTGATGGGAGAGGGGAGGAGGGGAGGTGAGACTCGTTCTCAATCATGTTGGTGGTCTTGCCAAGGCAGCGTGGTGTAGATGGAGTCAATGGAAGCGAGGTTGGTTCGTGTGATTGTCCGGACTGCATCCACAATTCGATGCAAATTCTTGCTGTCTTGGATGAGGTTATTCCCATGCTGTGATGCATAGCGATAAAATGCTTCCTACGCTGTATCTGTAGAAGTTGGTGAGCATTTTTGGGGACCTGCCAAACTTTCTAAGCCTTCTAAGAAAGTAGAGGCTTGATGTGCTTTCTTGGCTGGTCCAGGACAAATTGATGTGGCTGGTCCAGGACAAATTGCTGATGATATTTATTCCTAACACCTTAAAGTAATCGACCATCTCTACTTCAGCGCAATGTACATGTGTATATGCCAGGATGGGAGTATTGCTTCACTTCCTGAAGTTAGTCACAATCTCCTCTTTCTTGCAGATAATGATGGAGAATTTGTCTTGGCACCAGGCTACAAGGTTGCAAGTTGGCACAGTCATGAGTGTATAAGGAATATAAAAGGCTGTGAACACATCTTTATGGGCACGAGTGTTGAGGATTATCATAGCGGATGATTTATCTCCTATCCTCAATGATTGATTTATTTGTTTAATTCAATTATTTTAACAAATGTAAACAGAAATAATTATGACTAAATTGCATGGTTCAATATTGAATCTGTGTGCAATCATTAAATCCTTACATACTGGCTAGAGAACCTAATGAAAAAAATATATTTTGGATCTTGATCCTTATGATGGTGACTTTTCAAACTTTTTTTCATCTGAATCTATTCTATTGATGCAGATTTTCTCTTCACAGATGTTGAATGACCTGTTGAGTTTCTGTCTTTTAGATTTTGTCCATCTGCAGGTTCTTCTTTAGAATCAGGGACAGGGACAAAATAAAAAACCCAGGAATAGTCAGCTGGCCCTTCAAGCCCGCACTGCCATCCATTTAGATCATGGCTATCTCCCTCTGAACATTACTCTGAACTATTTCCAAATCCCTTGATTCTCAGTGTATATGAAGGAAAGTAGCCCATCCCCCTACATTACTGTCATTTTTACTAACTCTCAATGTCTATTTTTAAAATGTTCCAAAGTATAAACTTTGCTTGTCTGTTCTTTTTCATCGGATGGCCAATAAAACACGTATAATTTAGCATTATTTTTCTTCTCTCTGGTATCTTCACCTTCTCAGTTGAATCCTCTCCCAGTCACTCATGATATTAAATTATGAGACTCTTCTGATAGAAACATAGAAAATAGGTGCAGGAGTAGGCCATTCGGCCCTTCGAGCCAGCACCGCCATTCAATGTGATCATGGCTGATCATCCAACTCAGTATCCCGTACCTGCCTTCTCTCCATACCCCCTGATCCCTTTAGCCACAAGTGCCACATCTAACGCCCTCTTAAATATAGCCAATGAACTGGCCTCAACTACCTTCTGTGGCAGAGAATTCCAGAGACTCACCACTCTCTGTGTAAAGAATGTTTTCCTCATTTCGGTCCTAAAGGAATTCCCCCTTATCCTTAGACTGTGACCCCTTGTTCTGGACTCCCCCAACATCGGGAACAATCTTCCAGCATCTAGCTTGTCCAACCCCTTAAGAATTTTGTAGGTTTCTATAAGATCCCCCCTCAATCTTCTAAATTCCATCGAGTACAAACCGAGTCTATCCAATCTTTCCTCATATGAAAGTCCTGACATCCCAGGAATCAGTCTGGTGAATCTTCTCTGTACCCCCTCTATGGCAAGGATGTCTTTCCTCAGATTTGGAGACCAAAACTGTACGCAGTACTTCAGGTGTGGCCTCACCAAAACCCTGTACAACTGCAGTAGAACCTCCCTGCTCCTATACTCAAATCCTTTCGCTATGAATGCTAACATACCATTTGCTTTCTTCACTGCCTGCTGCACCTGCATGCCTACTTTCAATGACTGGTGTACCATGACACCCAGGTCTCGTTGCATCTCCCCCTTACCTAATCTGCCACCATTCAGATAATAAGATGATGAGCTAGTATTTTGGAAAACTATAAGGCAAAGATAAAATGCTAGCTGAGGGCGTGCAGAGGCGCAGTGGTTCTGACCCGAGTTCGATGCTGACCATAGGTGCTGTCTGTATGGAGTTTGTACGTTCTCCCCCTGACCTCTGTGGGATTTCTCTGGGTGCTCCGTTTTCCCCCCGCACTCCAAAGATGTGCAGGTTTGTAGGTTAATTAGTTTGGTAAAATTATAAATTGTCCTTAGTGTGTATATGGTACTGTTAGTGAATGGGGATCGCTAGTTGGCGCGGACACGGTGGGCCAAAGGGCCTGTTTCGGTACTGTGTCCCCAAACTAAACTAAACTAGACCCTGTTACTTGCTTGTCCTCACCCTCCTCTCTTCTAGCTTTCTCTTCCCTCTACCACCCTTACAATCAGTCTGAAGAAGGGTCCCGACCCAAAACGTCAACTATCCATGTTTTCCTTGCTTGACCCGTTCAGTTACTCCAGTACTTTGTGACCTATTTTGTAAACCAGTATCTGCAGTTCCTTGGTCCACTTTATAAAGCTCCAAATAACTTATAAAGCTCTATAAACCTCTGGTTCAACATTATAATTTTCAATAAACCTGTGATGCTAATGTATAATAATTCTATGATGAGAAACTTTTTTCATATTTTACATTTTCAAAGGGAAATTAGTTTGGAAGTTAACAATGTGCCTATCTCTAAAACGTTTTTCAGGAAAATTCATTGTTTCTTTGGAAAATGCTTTAAAGATTGATATAAACATGAAGGAATCTTGAAAACTTGGTTTATAATCAGACCAAGATGATTTAGTTAGGAGACAAAACAGAAAAAGAATATAGCTTGTAAAAATCAGAATCCAGATCATTTAATCCGCAAATGAAAAGACTGATATAAACACGAGACTAATAAAGAATTAATAATAAGGAATGTTTTAAAGACGTTAAAATAAAATAATAGCACCGATTATACATTTTACTATGAGTGAAATGTACATAGGCTGAGTAACTGATATTAAACAGAAACCCATGAAAATATTGTAACCCCTGGACCCAGTGAATATTACATTGTTAACATGAGACTTCAGCTCCATTTTCAGTCAAAGCTCCGCAGTAAACAATGAAAAACATATGGGACTGGATTTTCCACTTGGCGACTGGTAGAGGTGTTTCGTGGAAGTGATTCAGTGATAAATGTTCCTAAAGTGTCAATGTTATGATTTCACAGAATTCTCCATCAGCTAAGCGATCAAAGGTTCCCAAGTCAAAAATTTCACCAGTTTCCAAGTTGTAACTCGAAATGTATGACATAAAGAATCAGTATTTTCACCTGTAAAGACTTTTCTTAGTGCGCTTTCACTAATAAAGAGGAATATAAATACTTTTAAGAATTCAGTGCTGTGAATTTAAAGGGAGCAAATTAAATTAAATAGTATTTGTTTACTGCTATAATTAGCGACATATATAAATTACAACCTTTAGTAACGATTGTAACATTCCTAACTTGCCAGCAGAGATGGAAAGTCTAATCAATAGATTTAAAACAAAATAAATGAATAGCTACATATCTTCACTCCTTTTAGGATACTTTAATGGACATTTAACAAGCCTTTGAGAATGTACTTTGGCTTTTCATATATCAATAAGTAATTTCCATCTGCAAATGAAAAGTATAGTCCAGCAATAGGCCAGAGAGCAGGCAGTACTATCAGCCATGTAGAATAAAAAATCCTCACTAATGGTACAAGAAATTAAAAAAACATTATATCAATCATATATAAATGATTGTGCAGAAAGTAAAATTAAAATGTAAAATAAACAATCCTAGAATGTGAAGAAACATCAAATCAAAATATTTTTGAAAAATATTCTTTAATAGTACATGCTGGAGGCATGAATCTTCACCAGGACCATTTGGTTCCAGAGCTCACCATATATCAGGTTGAAAGAGCTGAATTCCAGGGCTAAGAGACTGTCTTTGACATATTTTGCCTGACTGTGCTATCAAGGACCCAGAGGAAACTGATTATCAACATGAAAGAGGAAACACCCCACGGTATGAAGTCATAGCTTGCACAAACGGAGACGGATGAAATGGTTGGAGATGCATTGTCCAGTGCAGGACATTTTGCAAGATGTCTTGGGGCAATATCCTCAGCCCAACTATGCTTTATTAATAACCTTCCTTCTATTGTAAGGCCAGAAGTAGCAATGTATATTCATTATTGCACGATGTTGGATTTCATCTGCACCTCCTCAGTGAATGGACTACATGCAGCAAGGCAGGCCCAGACTGCATTCAGGCATGGGCTGATCAATGGCAAATGACATCCATGCAACTAAAATACCTGACAATAGTCAACAAGAGAACAAACTATCTTATCTTAACATTCAATGATAATGCCATCGCTGAGTGCCTCACCATTTAACATGCTGAGGGTCACATTGACCTGAAGCTCAATTTTACCAGCAAAATAACTATTGCAGTAAAAAGAGCAGGTCAGAGGCCGGTATCATGCAGCACAAAGCACACATGTTGGCTCTCCATGACCGTACTACAGTTCACAAAGCACAACCCAAGAGCACAAGACACGATCCAGTTACTCACCCAGGCTATTCTAACATCTTCTAAAACTATTACTTCTACCCCTAAGGATTAAGGAGGCAGCAGGCACCACCATGTGCAGTTTTCTTTCCAAGTTACAAGCCATACTGATTGAAAATATATTACTATCCTTCATCACTGCTGGGTTTAAATGCTCTAACTTCCTATTCAACAATGAAAGGATCCTGGTTAGTTGTAGCCACACCCCAAAATTCCCTCTCAGGCCAGGCTAGACTAAGTGGGACTCGTTGGGTCCCATTCTCACAAAGGAGGTCTGGTCCCCCAATGCAATATTCCATTTTTCCACCAATTCCAAAATTCCACCGCTCAGGCCAGGCTCGCCCACCACAGAACTGGGATCCTGGCCGAGAGGGAAGCTGCCAAGCTCTGCCTCGACTCGTTTCGAGAACCGGAGAGGAAGGAGTCGACGGCGGAACAGAGGGCTGGTCACCGGACCAGCTGCGGGAGGCAGTGTGGGCAGCTGGAGACCCTGCAGTGGGATGAAGAGACCACGTGCATGGACCAGATGCAACCTGCAGCTGCACAGAATGGTGGAGAAACAGTGAAGGCTAATGTGCTGGGACATTGGGCCTTCATGGTCAGTTTAAGATTATCTGCACTTACATCTAGGACTTGAAAACGTCACTAACTTTGGAAGGCAGTGAGGAAAGCTAATGGCATGTTGGCCTTCATAACAAGAGGAGTGAAGTATAAGAGCAAAGAAGTCATTCTGCAGTTGTACAGAGCCCTAGTGAGACCACACCTGTAGTATTGTCTGCAGTTTTGGTTTCCTAATTTGAGGAAGGACATTCTTGCTGTGGAGAGAGTGTAGCGTAGGTTCACGAGGTTAATTCCCAGGATGGCTGGACTGTCATATGATAAAAGAATGGAGCGACTGGGCTTGTATTCACTGGAATTTAGAAGGATGAGAGAGGATCTTATAGAAACACTAGACTAAGTGGGACTCGTTGCGTCCCATTCTCACACAGGAGGTCTGGTCCCCCAATGCAATATTCCACCTTTCCACCAATTCCAAAATTCTACCGCTCATGAATAGTCCCCAACTGCGCAGGTGCAGGTGCAGGTGCAGGTCCTGTTGTGACGCCCCTGATCCCCCCTCCTCCACTCACCCCCTGATCCACCCTTTGCCCTTCCCCCTCACACACTCACTCCATGCCCCCTCAAACCCCTCCCACCATCCACTCTCAGCGGCAATCTGGCCGCGCAGTAATTCCCTGCCATTGGGTTCCCATTGTGACGTAGAACATGCAGGTATTACTGCGCAGGTGTAGCTGACAGGCACTGCAAGTGGAAAGGGGATTTATTAAAGCATAAAATATGAATAACTCTTAAAATATAACAATAATTTAAACGTTAAAGATGAGATTTATTCAGTCAATTCTTTCTTGTTGCGTCTCTTGTTGCATGCAGCAGCCTGGTTAGGGGGTTGGCTTTAGGCAGCGGCTGTCGGGGGCCGGTGGGGGGAGCGTCTTGCAGCCTGGGGAGGGGCATGGCTACCAGCGGGGCTGTCAGGAGGTGGTGGGAGAAGGGGGAGCGTCCTGCAGCTGGGTGAGAGGGGTGGCTTCAGGCAGTGGCCAGTGACGGGTGGGGGATTGCTGGAGGGCCAGTATGGGTGTTGTGGGCTGAAGGGACTCGTTTCCAGAGGGCTGGTATGGACATTATGGGCCGAAAGGATTCTTTGACTCACAGTTCACTCACTCACAGCTGGTGGACTCACAGTTCACTCACTCACGGATGGTGGACTCATCCATCACACCCTCACACACACAGCCTTCATCACTGTGACACACACACCCTCCAACATACACACACTCTCCATCACACACACACACACACACACACACACACCCTCCATCACGCACACACCCTCCATCACACACACACACACACCCTCCATCACACACACACACACACACCCTCCAACACACACACACACCCTCCATCACACACACACACCCTCCATCACACACACACACACACACACCCTCCATCACACACACACACACACCCTCCATCACACACACACACACACACCCTCCAACACACACACACACCCTCCATCACACACACACACCCTCCATCACACACACACACACACCCTCCATCACACACACACACCCTCCATCACACACACACACACACCCTCCATCACACACACACACCCTCCAACATACACACACTCTCCATCACACACACACACACACACACACACCCTCCATCACGCACACACCCTCCATCACACACACACACACCCTCCATCACACACACACACACACACCCTCCAACACACACACACACCCTCCATCACACACACACACCCTCCATCACACACACACACCCTCCATCACACACACACACCCTCCATCACACACACACACACACACACCCTCCATCACACACACACACACACACCCTCCATCACACACACACACCCTCCATCACACACACACACCCTCCATCACACACACACACCCTCCATCACACACACACACCCTCCATCACACACACACACACACCCTCCATCACGCACACACCCTCCATCACACACACACACACCCTCCATCACACACACACACACCCTCCATCACACACACACACACCCTCCATCACACACACACACCCTCCATCACACACACACACCCTCCATCACACACACACACACACACACACACCCTCCATCACACACACACACCCTCCATCACACACACACCCTCCATCACACACACACACACCCTCCATCACACACACACACCCTCCATCATGCACACACACCCTCCATCACACACACACACACCCTCCATCACACACACACACCCTCCATCACACACACACACCCTCCATCACACACACACCCTCCATCACACACACACACACCCTCCATCACACACACACACCCTCCATCATGCACACACACCCTCCATCACACACACACACACCCTCCATCACACACACACACCCTCCATCACACACACACACACACACACACACCCTCCATCACACACACACACCCTCCATCACACACACACACACATACACACCCTCCATCACACACACACACCCTCCATCACACACACACCCTCCATCACACACACACACACACCCTCCATCACACACACACACACACCCTCCATCACACACACACACCCTCCATCACACACACACACCCTCCATCATGCACACACACCCTCCATCACACACACACACACCCTCCATCACACACACACCCTCCATCACGCACACACCCTCCATCACACACACACACCCTCCATCACACACACACACACCCTCCATCACACACACACACACCCTCCATCACACACACACACCCTCCATCACACACACACACACCCTCCATCACACACACACACCCTCCATCACACACACACACCCTCCATCACACACACACACACCCTCCATCACACACACACACCCTCCATCACACACACACACCCTCCATCATGCACACACACCCTCCATCACACACACACACACACCCTCCATCAGACACACACACCCTCCATCACGCACACACCCTCCATCACACACACACACCCTCCATCACACACACACACCCTCCATCACACACACACACCCTCCATCATGCACACACACCCTCCATCATGCACACACACCCTCCATCACACACACACACACACACCCTCCATCACACACACACACACACACCCTCCATCACACACACACACCCTCCATCACACACACGCACACACCCTCCATCACACACACACACACCCTCCATCACACACACACACCCTCCATCACACACACACACGCACACACCCTCCATCACACACACACACACACACCCTCCATCACGCACACACACCCTCCATCACACACACACACCCTCCATCACACACACACACACACCCTCCATCACACACACACACCCTCCATCACACACACACCCTCCATCACACACACACACCCTCCATCATGCACACACACCCTCCATCACACACACACACCCTCCATCACACACACACACACACCCTCCATCACACACACACACCCTCCATCATGCACACACACCCTCCATCACACACACACACACCCTCCATCACACACACACACCCTCCATCATGCACACACACCCTCCATCACACACACACACACCCTCCATCACACACACACACCCTCCATCACACACACACACACACACCCTCCATCACACACACACACACCCTCCATCACACACACACACCCTCCATCACACACACACACCCTCCATCACACACACACACCCTCCATCACACACACACACCCTCCATCACACACACACACACACCCTCCATCACACACACACACACACCCTCCATCATGCACACACACCCTCCATCATGCACACACACCCTCCATCACGCACACACACACACACACCCTCCATCACGCACACACACCCTCCATCACACACACACACCCTCCATCTCACACACACACACTCACACATACACTCACACTCACACATTCACACACACCCTCCATTTCACACACACACACATTCACACCCACATACACACACACACCCTCCATCTTAAAGCACACGGCATTGGGGGTTCAGTATTGATTTGGATAGAGAACTGGTTGGCAAACAGGAAGCAAAGAGTAGGAATAAATGGATCCTTTTCACAATGGCAGGCAGTGACTAGTGGGGTACCGGGACCCCAGCTATTTACAATGTACATTAATGATCTGGATGAGGGAATTGAAGGCAATATCTCCAAGTTTGCGGATGACACTAAGCTGGGGGGCAATGTTAGCTGTGAGGAGGATGCTAGGAGACTGCAAGGTGACTTGGATAGGTTGGGTGAGTGGGCAAATGTTTGGCAGATGCAGTATAATGTGGATAAATGTGAGGTTATCCACTTTGGTGGCAAAAATAGGAAAGCTGAGTATTACCTAAATGGTGGCCGATTAGGAAAAGGGGAGATACAACGCGACCTGGGTGTCATGGTACACCAGTCATTGAAAGTAGGCATGCAGGTGCAGCAGGCAGTGAAGAAAGCGAATGGTATGTTAGCTTTCATAGCAAAAGGATTTGAGTATAGGAGCAGGGAAGTTCTACTTTAGTTGTATAGGGTCTTGGTGAGACCACACCTTGAGTATTGCGTACAGTTCTGGTCTCCAAATCTGAGGAAGGACATTATTGCCATAGAGGGAGTGCAGAGAAGGTTCACCAGACTGATTTCTGGGATGTCAGGACTGTCTTATGAAGAAAGACTGGATAGACTTGGTTTATACTCTCTAGAATTTAGGAGATTGAGAGGGGATCTTATAGAAACTTACAAAAGTCTTAAAGGGTTGGACAGGCTAGATGCTGGAAGATTGTTCCCGATGTTGGGGAGGTCCAGGACAAGGGGTTACGGCTTAAGGATAAGGGGGAAATCCTTTAGGACCGAGATGAGAAGGACGTTTTTCACACAGAGAGTGGTGGGTCTCTGGAACTCTCTGCCACAGAGGGCAGTTGAGGCCAGTTCATTGGCTATATTTAAGTGGGAGTTAGATGTGGCCCTTGTGGCTAAGGGGATCAGAAGGTATGAAGAGTGACTCCAATCACCCCCCCCCCCGGACACTTATTGTTATTTATTCAAATCATTTGCTGTGTCGCTCTTCCAGGGAGATGCTAAATGCATTTCGTTGTCTCTGTACTGTACACTGACAATGACAATTAAAATTGAATCTGAATCTGAATCTGAATCTGAAGAGAAGGCAGGTACGGGATACTGAGTTGGATGATCAGCCATGATCATATTGAATGGCGGTGCAGGCTCGAAGGGCCGAATGGCCTACTCCTGCACCTAATTTCTATGTTTCTATGTTTCTATCTCGTACACTCATACACACACACCCGCCATCATTAGAATGGGGCGGTACACTTATCCACGCCCCGGTGTCGACGAAGAAATGAGCCCCAGTGCGGCGATCCCACGCAAACACGGGATGAATCTGGCCACCCGTCAAAGCGATCACTGACGGCCGGCCAATCTGTTTCCCGGGAACGTACAGGGCTGCCGACACTGATGAGCTGCAGCCCCCACCCAGCGGCGGTGATAGTAGCACCAGCTCCCCCTGCTGGCGTCTGAAGAAACAGGTGGAGGTGCGGGCTGATCCGACCACCAGTGACCTCTGGTGGCATCCAAAGGAATTGATGGCAGGCCACGCTGGGACCACATGCCGGCACGCGGGTGCGCAATGGCGGCCGGATCCTGCTGCAGAGGGCGTCTAGGCGCGGTGGAGACGCGGTCGATTGAAGCCCCGACCTGCTGTGCTTACGGGGGGGGGGGGGGATCTCCAGCGCATCCAGGGCCTGCTGACGGGCCATCCTAAGTTGATCGGCACGCTCGCCCATCGCCTGCATGTCGGTGAACGGATCGCTGGTAAGCTGCAGGCGGATGTTCGACGGGAACTGCAGCAGGTATGCATGCTTAAAACTAAACCAGGGCTCGTGGTCGCCCATAGGGCCAGCATATCGCCCAGCAGGGCTGAGGGCCTGCGGTCACCCAGGCCAGTCGTCCTCAGGATCTGGGTCACCCGCTTGGCCTCGCTGAGACCAAATTTAGGAACGAGTAGGGCCTCATATTTGTTAGCCACCGGGGGGGCGCAGAGAAAAGGCTTAACCCGTCATGCAGAGGCATGGCCGATGGCGCTGATAATATAATAGTATTTAGTGGTATCTGCCATCATGCCCCGCAGTGCATACTGCGCCTCTGCCTGGTCAAACCATATTGCAGGCTCGTTGGTCCCCAGCTTCAGCGCGACGGCGTGAAGATCAGAGGGGACGGCCTGGGCCAAGGGTGGTTGACCGGCAACGTCCAAGGGAGGTTGTGCGTCCTGAAGCATATTCGGGTCCATCGCGACTTGCGACAAAGTGTCTGGGGTCACCAGTGTAGCGGGTGCATGGAAAGCCCGGAATGAAGGCGAGGAGCCAGGTGAATTCTGTAAAGATTTTAATTAGTACAGCACATTACTCTCTGCTTCAGTGGGAGACTGAAGACCAACTGCCACTCCAACTGCTGCCGCTCCTCTTATACTCGCAGCTGAACCCCACCCCCGGACCAGTTTATTAAGTGCTGAGGGGGGTGAACCAGGGAGTAGCCTACTTCCCAGGAACCGCCACACCATATTGTTTAAATTAATCTCTAACAAAGGTAGAAAACTGGAAAGAGCAGTCATAGATTCATGTAGCACAGACACAGGCCCTTCAGGCCAAGGGATAGTTGCTGCCATTCAGGACTAGAGATCCAGGTTCGATCTTGAATACCGATGCTATCAGTACATAGTTTGTACGTTCTCCCTCTGAATGTGTGGTTTTCTCCGAGTGTTCCAGTTTCCTCCCTTACTCCAAAGACATACAGGTTTGTAGGTTAAATACCCTGTTTAATCCCTACTTGCCCATGCTGATTAAGATGCCCATCTAAACCAGTCTCCGAGATCTTCGCTTTCCTCAGAACCAACTTCAGAACATATTCGAGAGGGAAGGTGAACAGCTGGAAGTAGTAGTGGGCACAAATGACATCGAGAAGAAGTGGAAGGAGGTTCTGCAACGCGGGTTTAGAGAGTTAGGAAGAAAATGAAAAGCAGGACTTCTAGGGTGGTTATCTCCGGTTTGCTTCCAGCACCTCGTGCTACTGTGGGCAGGAACAGAGAGATAGGGGATCTGAATGTGTGGCTGAAGGGTTGGTGCATGGAGCAAGAATTTAGATTTATAGACCACTGGGATCTCTTCTGGAGTAGGGGTGACCTGTACAAAAGGGGGGACCAACGTTCTGGCAGGCAGGTTTGCTAGGGCTGCACATGTGGGTTTAAACTAAATAGTGGGGGGAGTGGTTGACAAACTGGGAGTATAAAGATGGAGGTGAAGGGGAAGTGACTACAGGAAAAGTTACAAAAGACTCCCGAATTCACGGGAAGGAAAGTTCGAGAAGGGATAAGAGAGTAACGTCAGGGCCAATAGTGACAGAAGTGAGAGGGGAGGTGAATACCGGTCAAAGTGTTGTATATGAATGCGCAAAGTATAAGAAATAAAATGGACGAGCTTGAGGCTCAGTTAGAAATTGGCACGTTACATGTTGTGGAAATTACAGAGACATGGCTGCAAGAGGGCCAGGGCTGGGAACTGAATATTCAAGGGTATACCTCCTATCAAAAAGACAGACAGGTGGGCAGATGGGGTGGGATTGTTCTGTTAATGAGGAATTCAATTCAGTCCCTTGCAAGGGGTGACAGAATCAGGAGATGTAGAGTCAGTATGGATTGAACTGGGGAATTTTGAGGCAAAAGACCTTTTATTCTTATAACCTAAAGAGTTATCTAGAGGCCCACAAACAGCAGCCTGGATACAATGTGCAAGTTGAATCAAGAGTTAAAATTGGCATGTCACAAAGGTAATGCTACGGTTGTTCTGGGCGATTTCAACATGCAGGTAGACTGGGAAAATCAGGTTAGTACTGGACCCCAAGAAAGGGAGTTTGTGGAGTGCTTCCTTGATGGATTCTGAGTGCAGCTTGTACTGGCGCCTACCAGGGAGAAGGCAATTCTGGATTTAGTGTTGTGTAATGTACTTGATTTGATAAAGGGAACTTGAGATAGAGCCATTCGGATGTGGTGACCATAATATGATAAGTTTTACTCTACAATTTTAGAGGGAGAATGGAAAATCGGATGTGTCAATATTACAATTAAACAAAGGGGACTATGGAGCCATGAGAGTGGAGCTGGCCAAAGTTGACTGGAAAGATACCCTAGCAGGGATGACAATGGAACAACAGTGGCAGATATTTCTGGGACTAATTCAGAATGTGCAGTGATAAGTTAATTCCAAAGAGGAAGAAAGATTCCAAGGGGAGTAAGGGGCGACCATGGCTGAGAAGGGATGTCAGGGACAGTATAAAAATAAAAGAGAAGTACAACGTAGCAAAGGTGAGCGGGAAGCAAGAGGATTGGGAAACTTTTAAAGAACAACAGAAGATAACTATAAAGGCAATAGGGGAAGAAAAGATGAGTTACGAAGGTAAGCTAGCCAAGAATATAAAGGAGGATAGTAAAAGCTTCTTTAGGTATGTGAAGAGGAAAAAATTAGTTACGACCAACTTTGGACCCTTGAAGACTGAAACAGGTGAATTTATTATGGCAGACGAGTTGAACAGGTACGTTGGGTCCATCTTCCATGAGGAAGACACAAGCAATCTCCCTGATGTACTAGTGGCCAGAAGATCTAGGGTGAAGGAAGAACTGAAGGAAATTCACGTTGGTGAAGAAATGGTGATGCGTAGACTGATGGGACTGAAGGCTGATATATCCCCAAGGGCCTGATGGTCTACATCCCAGGGTACTTAAGGAAGTGGCTATAGAAACAGGCTGGTTCCAGTTGGCGTGACCGATGTTGCAGCGGCCTCTGCAATCAGACTGTCTTTTTTATTTTCTGTCCCGTTGAGTGTATAGTTTGTAGTGGTTTTTAATTATTTTTAACTGTGTATGTGTGGGGAGCGGGGGGGGGGGGGGGGGGGGGGACACTTTTAAATCTCTTCCCTGTACAGGGACCCGACCTTTTCCCTGTTGGGTCTCCGTTGTCGTTGGGGCCTAGCACCGTGGAGCGGCCTCCAACTGGAACGACCTGGCGGCTCTAGTCGCGGAGCCTGCGGACTCACCATCGTGAGGCTGGCCGTCTTCGGAGCGTGGAGAGCTGTGGTGGCGCGCGGCTGCAACCCGACTGTGGAGCTTCGGAGGCTCCAGCCGCAGGCCCGGTGGACGATGACATTGGGAGCTCGTGGGTCCGAGGTGGGAGACCGCTTTTCGGAGCTCCCGCAATGGCAACTTCTCCCGCCCGAGTTGCGGGGTTGAAGGTGACCCGGAGCGGGGCCTTATATCACCCGGCGTGGCTGCGGGACTTGCTAGCGCCCACCAGGGCTCCAACATCAAGACCCAGGCAGGGCCTTACATCGCCTGGCGTGGCCTTAATGGCTGCGGGACTTACCATCGCCCGCCGGGGGCTTCAACATCGGGAGAAGAATGGAGAACAGGGGAGAGACAAGACTTTGCCTTCCATCACAGTGAGGAGGAGATTCACTGTGATGGATGTTTATGTAGATTATGTTGGTGCGTGTCTTGGTTCTTTTCTTGTATGACTGCAGAAACCAAATTTCATTTGAACTTCATTTGAGGTTCAAATGACAATAAACGGTATTGTATTGTATTGTATTGAAATCGTGGATGCATTGGTGATCATTTTACAATGTCCTACAGATTCAGAATCAGTTCCTGTCGATTGGTGGGTAGCTAATCTTATCACACATTTTCAGAAATGCGGGAGAGAGGAAACAGGGAATTATAGACCAGTTAGCCTAACATTGGTGGTGGGGAAGATGCTATACAAGATGAAATTGTGGCACATTTGGGTAGCAGTAACAGGATCGGTCCATGTCAGCATGGATTTACGAAGGGGAAATCATGCTTGACTAATCTTCTGGATTTTTTGAGGATGTAACTAGGAAAATGGACAAGGGAGAGCTAGTGGATGTAGTGTACCTGGAATTTTAGAAAGCATTTGTTAAGGTCCCACATACTTGGGCAAAATTAGAGCACATGGTATTGGGGGAAGGATACTGACATGGATGGAACATTGGTTGGTAGACAGTAAACAAAGATTAGGGATTAACAGGTCCCCTTCAGAATAGCAGGCAGTGACTAGTGGGGTACTGCAAGGAACCATACATTTACAAGATACGTTAATGATTTAGATGAATGGATTAAAAGTAACATTAGCAAATTTAGCGATGACTCAAAGCTGGGTGGCGGTGTGAACTGTGAGGGGGATGCTATGAGGGTGCAGGGTGACTTGGACAGGTTGGGTGTGGGCAGATGCATGGCAGATGCAGTTTAATGTTGATAAATGTGAGGTTATCCACCTTGGTGGCAAAAACAGGAAGGCAGATTATTATCTGAATGATGTCAAGTTGGGAAAAGGGGAAGTACAATGAGACCTGGGTGTCCTTGTGCATCAGTCACTGAAAGTAAGCATGCAGGTACAGCAGGCAGTGAAGAAAGCTAATGGCATGTTGGCCTTCATAAGAAGAGGAGTGAGAATAGGAAAAAATACGTCCTTCTGCAGTTGTACAGGACCCAAGTCAGACCACACATGAAGAATTCTGTGCATATTTGGTCTCCAAATTTGAGGAAGGACATTCGTGCTATTGAGGCAGTGTAGAGTTGGTTCATGAGGTTAATTCCCGGGATGGCGAGACTGTCATACGTTGATAGAACGGAGCGGCTGGGCTTGTACACTCTGGAAATAAGAAGGATGAGAGGGGATCTTATTGAAACAAATGAGACAATTAAGGGTTTGTTCCTAGTCTGTGCAGGATAGAGTTAATATGCCGGGATCGCTGTTTTCAGCGGACCCGATGGGCCGAAGGGCCTGTTTCCGCACTGCATCTCTGAAACAAAATAACTCAAAACGCAGTAGATCAGACAGCCTCTTTGGAGAAAATAAATGGGTGATGTTTTGGGTCGAGACCTTTTTTCAGACTGAGAGCCAGGGGAAAAGGAAACAAGAGATATAGATGGTGATATACAGAGATATAGATCATAGGGATGAATGATATGCAAAAAGGTAAGGATGATAAAGGAAACTGGTCATTGTTAGCTGTGGGCTAGGTGAAAATTAGTTACAGACAATGAGACTCAACAAGACAACTTTTAAGACTTTGTTGGGGGAGGGACGGAGAGAGAGGGATTGCAGGAGCTACTTGAAGTTTCACAAATCAATATTATTTCTCCCGAGTTGTAAGCTGTGCAGGCAAAATATGAGGTGCTGTTCCACCAACTTGTCGTTGGCCTCACTCTGACAATGGAGGAGGCCCAGGACAGAAAGATCAGTTTGGGAATCGGAAGGGGAAATAAAATGTTTGGCAACTGGGAGATCAGGGAGGTCCAGGCGCTCTGAGCCAGGATTAGATACTTTGGATGCTCAGACTGAAGCTTGTTACATTGAACCTTTTAATAGAATATAGAAAAGAGGAACACAAAATGCTGGAGTAACTCAGAGGGACAGGTAGCATCTCCAGAGAGAAGAAGAGGGAAATGATTTCTGGAGAGTGTAACACACTGGGAATTGCATGTAATAATGAGGAAACAGCTGCACAAAATAGTTACATGGGAGTGCAGATCAGCTCTTTTAAACACTTACAGAAGTTCAGAATCTCTGGGTCTGTCAGCAAATCATTTCCAACATTAAAAAGTGGAACATGTTTCATTTCATTAAATTAAGTATAGTAAAACTCCAATAATTCAGTATTCAAATGGTTTAGATTGTGTTTCCGCCCATGCCTTTAAACTCCCCGGATCCCATTTCTCTTTGCATTGCTGTAAGAAAATATGCAGCAATGTACCAGGACATTCCATCCAGCAAGTACAGGTTATTCTGTCCATACTTGTATCAATCTAGGTTTAAAACCAATCCACTGTCAACGTTAACCTGTGCATTGAGGTGGAGAAAAAGAAAAGGTGTGCTTGTACACCTTGTACATCAGTCACTGAAAGTAAGCATGCAGGTACAGCAGGCAGTGAAGAAAACAAATGGCATGTTGACCTTCATTGCGAGAGGATTTGCGTTTAGGAGCATGGAGGTCCTACTGTAGTTGTACAGGGCCCTGGTAAGACCGCACCTGGAGTATTGTGTGCAATTTTGATCTCCTAATTTGAGGAAGGACATTCTTGCTAGTGAGGGAGTGCAGCGTAGGTTCACCAGGTTAATTCCCGGGATGGCGGACGGACATATGGTGAAAGCATTTGTGTTAAAGAAGGAACTGCAGATGCTGGAGAATCGAGGGTTACACAAAAAGCTGGAGAAACTCAGCGGGTGCAGCAGCATCTAAGGAGCGAAGGAGATGAAGAAGGGTCTCGACCCAAAACGTCGCCTATCTCCTTCGCTCCTTAGATGCTGCTGCACCCGCTGAGTTTCTCCAGCTTTTTGTGTAACCCTGGTGAAAGCATTTGTTGACTGGGCTTGTATTCACTGGAATTTAGAAGAATGAGAGGGGATCTTACAGAAACATATAAAATTCTTACAGGATCGGACAGACTAGATGCAGGAAAAATGTTCCCGATGTTGGGGGAGACCAGAACCAGGGGTCACAGTTTAAGAATAAGGAGTAGGCCATTTAGAACTGAGATAAGGAATAACATTTTCAAATAGAGAGTTGTGGAATTCTCTGCCACAGAAGGCAGTGGATACCAACTCGCTGGATGCTTTAAAAAAAAAGTTAGATTTAGCTCTTAGGGGCTAAAAGAATCAGGAGATATGGGGAAAATGCAGGAACAGATATTAATTTTAGATGTTCAGCCATGATCATATTGGTGGTGCTGGGTCGAAGGGTCGAATGGACTACTCCTGCCCCTTTTTATCTATGTTTCAAAAAGTAAAATGAAGTAAATGGAAATCTTCTGAATTATGTCAGTGTGAGCAATTTATCACATTCAGGAGAGTGCACTTTCCGAGTTTTTAAGCACCTTGTGCGCGAGTTTTAATCCCCCTACACTAATTAGGGCTCGGCATGGAGGTCACTGTGTCTTGATCTTAATAGGTGGATGTGAATTGTCCTCTGTATTGTCGACCAGGTGGAACCAGATGTCTGTGGTCTTGATCTTATCGGGATGTCAAAAGAGTGAACTTAAGTGTTGTTTCATGTCCACTCTAATGGATTTGTGCTCCTTGTTGTTGTGAGACAATTGGTATAATGATGTCAGATTTTACTCTCATCATTGGATGGGTTAAGTTGCGGACCTGAAATGCAAATGGTGTTGTTGTGCCTGTGTTGTTCCGTAACTAATGGTTGCAGCATCCATGCCCAGGAGTCTGCTGCCTGCACACCCGGTGGGTTCTTGTATTCCTGGTATGCCCGTCTGAGTTGCAGCACACCATTCTCAGCAATGCTGGCTGTCTGCATCTCTGGGAGAAATGTGTTAGCCCGGATGCCTATCAGGGGAGGAAGCCAATGTACACTTGCCATTGAGCTTAGAGGCAGGCAGTGAACTCTTCTGCCCCTGTCCCACTTAGGCAATTTTTTAAGTGACTACAGGCGACTAGGCTGTCGTCACCTGGTCACCAGGGTGTCGCCTGTATGGTCGTGAGTCGGCTCCTCAGTCGCCCAAAGAATCGTAGCGTTTTTCTGGTCGCCGCTGGACTTTGAAATGTTCAAAACCTTTCGGCGACAGTCAGCGACAGTTGGCTTGACGCCAGTGAGCGCAGCTTGACGTCTCTTGACGTAGGTGCTGTCGTAGGTTGTTGCCAGGATGATGTAGGTTGGAGCTAGTGCTGACCAGTCAATTCCTTTGGCGACTACCCACGTCAACCTACATCAACCAGGTACTAGCGACTGAATCGTCTTACCTTGTCATTGCTTGTCGCGGGTGGACATAGGTTGTCGTAGGTGTGGTCATAGGTGGACATCTTAATGGGTCGTCAGTTGTCGGTAGCTTGCCGCTGCTTGATGTCGACTAGGTAGGAGGTTGTTGTAGACATTGTCATAGGGATGTCCAGTTGCCGGTTTTTGGCACCCTGCTCCAGGCCCATTACTCTTCAATGTCAATATCAGCAGCTTTACCTGCAGCACCTCAAATAGTCAAGTGTATTTGAGTATATGGTGATTGAATATATGGTGATTGGATCAAGCAGTTGTCAATGAATAGTATCCATTTGCTTCTTCACAGGATACATATGCAGAATTAGTAGGAGCCAATGTTTTCGCCAAACTAGCTTGATAGGTCTCCTGCATATGCATATTTCAATGTGGATAAAAAATGCTGCAATTTGGATTTTAATGTTTTATTCATGTGAATTATGTGAAATATCACTGAAACTCGTTCATTGTGATAGACAAGATCTTGCAAGGCTTTGATTTTTACCTTTTCTGGCCAGATGATGTACCAATATTCAATTCAATTCAATTCAATTCAATCTTTAATTGTCATTGTGCAGTGTACAATACAGAGACAACGAATGAAATGCAGTTGGTATCTCTGAAGGGCGAACTTACGAATGAACAAGTAATTGCGCAGTAGTATGAGTTAATATACATCTGTACATATACAGTGTCGGGGGGGGGGGGAGGGGTGGAGACAGGCAATCATTGAGGTGCAGCATTGAGAAGTGTGACAGCCGCAGGGAAGAAGCTGTTCTTGAGCCTTCTGGTCCGGCAGCGGAGGGACCTGTAGCATCTTCCGGATGGGAGGAGGGTAAACAGTCTATGGTTGGGGTGTGAGCTGTCCCTGGCGATGCTGTGCGCCCTGTGCAGGCATCGTTTACTATGGACAGACTCAATGGAGTGGAGTGAGGAGCCTGTGATGCGTTGGGCGATCTTCACCACCCTCTGCAGAGCTTTCCGGTCAGCGACAGAGCAGGTACCATACCATACTGTGATGCAGTTGGTAAGGATGCTCTCGATGGTGCAGCGGTAGAAGTTCACCAGAATCTGGGGAGACAGGTGGACCTTCTTAAGCCTCCTCAGGAAGAAGAGACGCTGGTGAGCCTTCTTGATCCGCGAGGATGTGTTGTGGGTCCGGGAGAGGTCATCGGAGATGTTGACCCCCAGGAACCTTAAGCTGGAGACACGTTCCACCTCCGTCCCATTGATATGGATGGGGGCGTGCGTGCAGCCTCTCGATCTCCTGACGTCCACAACAAGCTCCTTGGTCTTCTTGGAGTTGAGGGCCAGGTTATTGTCGGCACACCATGCTGTTAGGAGCTGAACCTCCTCCCTGTAGGCCGACTCATCGTTGTTGCTGATGAGGCCAATCACCGTTGTGTCATCTGCATACTTGATGATGGTGTTGGTACCATGTACAGGTGTGCAGTCATAGGTGAAGAGGGAGTAGAGGAGGGGGCTCAGCACGCAGCCCTGGGGTACGCCAGTGGTCAGGGTGAGGGTAGAAGAGGAATGGTTATCCAACCTGACAGACTGTGGTCTGTTGGGTAGAAAGTCCAGTAACCAATTGCAGAGGGAGGGGTTGATGCCCAGGTCATCGAGTTTGACGATCAATTTAGAAGGGATAATGGTGTTGAATGCTGAGCTGTAGCCGATGAAAAGCATTCTCACATAAGTGTTTCTGTTGGCGAGGTGGGAGAGGGCGGAGTGGAGTGCCGTTGAGATGGCATCCTCCGTGCTCCTGTTCTTGCGGTATGCAAACTGGTAGGGGTCCAGAGTGGGAGGTAGGCAGCATTTGAGGTGTGCCATGACCAGCCTTTCAAAGCACTTGGCGATGATAGGGATGAGTGCAACTGGGCGGAAGTCGTTGAGGCTCGCCGCAGTGGAGTGTTTTGGCACTGGCACGATGGAGGTAGTTTTAAGGCACGTGGGGACAACTGCCTGGGCAAGTGACAGGTTGAAGATGTCAGTCCAGACGTCTGTCAGCTGTGCAGCACAGGTCCTGAGGACGCGCCCGGGGATGCCGTCAGGGCCAGCAGCCTTGCGTACGTTGATCCTACTCAGTGCCACATACACGTCGTACGGGTTGAGTGTCTTTTAAAGCGGCCATAAAAGTGATTGAGTTCCTCGAGGAAGGATGTGTCGCTGGAAGTGGGGGTGGAGTTGGTGGTTCTGTAGTCAGTGATGGTCTGGATGCCATGCCACATGCGTCGGGGTCGGAGTTGCTGTCGAAGTGCTCCTCGATCCACAGCTTGTATCTGTGTTTGGCGTTCTGGATTCCCCTCTTCAGATTGGCTGTCGATGAACTATAGGCATGGGCATCGCCTGACCTGAAAGCTGAGTCCCGCGCTTTCAGGTCAGGCAATAGCTAAACGAACTGAAAAAAGAACCTTCAGGTCACAGCTCTGAACAATAAAGAGATCATTTGGTACACAAAAGGTTGGAGAAACTCAGCGGGTGCAGCAGCATCTAAGGAGTGAAGGGGATAGGCGACGTTTTGGGTCGAGACCCTTCTTCAGACCATTTGGGCAGAAGATAACTTTTCCCATTCAACCCCATTCTCTTGCCTTTTCCCCGTAACCTTTGACACCCCTAAAATCAGAAACCTATCAACCCCCACCTCAAAAGTATCCAATGCCTTGGCCTTGACAACCATCTGTGGCAAAGAATTCCACAGATTCACCACACTCTGGTTAAATAAATTGTTCCTCAACTCCATTCACATAGAAACATAGAAACATAGAAAATAGGTGCAGGAGTAGGCCATTCGGCCCTTCGAGCCTGCACCGCCATTCAATGTGATCATGGCTGATCGTCCAACTCAGTATCCCGTACCTGCCTTCTCTCCATACCCCCTGATCCCTTTAGCCACAAGTGCCACATCTAACGCCCTCTTAAATATAGCCAATGAACTGGCCTCAACTACCTTCTGTGGCAGAGAATTCCAGAGACTCACCACTCTCTGTGTAAAGATCACCTTGTTCTGAGGCTATGCCCTGGTTCTAGACTCTCCCACTAATGGAAACAACCACTTCATATCCAATGCATCCAGGCTTATTGTCATTAGGTAAGTTTCAATGATGTGTCCACTCATCCTTCTAAACTCCAGCAAGTACAGATCCAATTGCGCAAACGCGCTGGTCCTTTCAAAATAAATGCTAACATTGTATTTGCCTTCCTTACCACCAATTCAACTTGCAAATTAACCTCTTGGAAATCCTGTACCAGTACTAAGTCCCTTTACCCCTCCGGTTGTTGAATCTTCTCCCCATTTAGAAAATAGTCTATGCTTATATTCCTACTACCAAAGTGCATGACTGCTCACTTTGCTGCAGAGTATTCCATTTCACAATGTTTTGCCCACTCTTCCATCCCGTCCAAGTCCATCTGCGGAGTTACAGCATTCTCCACATTACCGGCCCCTCCACCTATCTTTGTATAATCTGCAAACCTGGCCACAAAGCCTCCTGTTATCCTCATCCAAAACATTGATATACCATGTGAAGAGTAGCTGCCTCCGCACCAACCCCTGTAGAACACCACAGGGGTCGCTGGTAGCTCACCAGGAAAAGTCCCAATCGTTGCCTTCTGCCATTCAGCCAACCTCCATGCTGGAATCTTTCCCCGAGTATCAAGGGTTATGAGGGTGTTCAAATGAACGATTGAGGCAATGATTAGCAAACAATGCTAATCTGCAGAACTGTAGACAGAACTGTGCATGCAAGACTAAACGTTATTCCCTTATCATGTATCTGTACACTGTAAATGGATCGATTGTAATCATGTATTGTCTTTCTGCTGACTGGTTAGCACACAACAAAAGCTTTTCAAGGCACCTCGGTATAGTGGAACAAACTAAATGAATGAATATACTAAACTGAGCTGAAGACTCAAACTACAATTGAACATAGCTCAACCAAATCTAGAGGGGTCAGCAGACGAGAAGCAGTTGAAACAAAAATAAATTAGAATTCAATTCACAGAGATGTTTGAAACAACATGATTTATTTCTCTCATTAACAAATTGGATATTGTAACAACACAGGAAATGCTCACTAAAACAGGAGATAGAATTAGCACCCAGAAACCACTTATTTTCTATGAGAGATATACAGTGCAAGAGAACATTGAAATGTTATGTGATAATGAGTATTCCAGAAGTTAATCTGTGAAAGAAATAGCACACGATGCCACTGAATTGGGTCAAGATGCAACACCTTTGTTGAGGTGGCATGATGGCCGTGTGGCAGAGTTCCTGCCTTGTAGCGCTTATAGTGCCAGAGACCAGGGTTCGATGCTGACTACAGGTGCTATTGGTACAGAGTTTGTACGTTCTCCCTGTGAACTGCATAGGTCTTCTCCTGGAACTCTAGTTTCCTATTTAACTCCGAAGACATACAGGTTTGTGGGCTAATTGGCTTGATAAAATTGTAAATTGTTCCTAGATTGTGTGTAGGATAGCGTTAGTGTGCTGAGATCACTGGTTGCCTGCTATTAAAATTGAGTTTGAAGGTGTCAAGAAGTTATTGCTCAACATTAATACCACAAAAGCAATTGGACCAGATCAGATACAAAATCAAGCCCTCAAGATCGCAGCCGAAGAACTGGCTCCAGTTTTGCAGTTCATTTTTCAACAATCGCTTGACTCGGGCGATGTACCGCTGGATTGGAGGAAGGCCAACATCACTCCTCTCTTTAAGAAAGGTTCAACCACCAACCCAGCGAATTATCGTCCTGTTTCACTAACAAGTACTTGCTGTAAATTGCTGGAGCATATCATTGATAGTAATCTGATGCGTCACGTGAGCAAACATAATATTCTTGCCGACAACCAACATGCATTTAGGAGGCATAGATCATGCGAGTCTCAGCTTATCCTGACAACAAATGACCTGGCCAAGCACCTTGACAGTAACGTCATCATGGATTTAGTTGTACTGGACTTTTCTAAAGCATTTGATGTCATCCCACACCAGAGACTGCTTCGGAAGCTTGACTTCTACGGTATTCGTTCCAACACGAAACGATGGATTTCCAGTTTCCTGACAAACCATCTTCAGCGTGTGTGTGTGAACGGAAAGAGCTCCAATTGGCACCCAGTGTTGAATGGTACACCCCAGGGCACAGTACTTGGCCCACACCTATTTTTGCTTTACCATCAATGACATCCATGAAAAAGTCACAAGTACGACCAGACTATTCGCTGATGATTGTTTGCTGTACCATCCAATTAAGTCAGCTGATGATGAAGATGCTCTCCAAAAGGATCTCGATACTATGGTTGAGTGGTCACAACAATGGGGCATGCAGTTCATACCTTCCAAATGTGAAACCATGCGTGTCACCAGAAAGAGGAATCCAGGCGTCACATCTTACAACATACTTGGTGTCACCCTTGAAGAATCCAAACAAACCAAGTATATTTGCATCAAATTGCAGAATGATCTACGTTGGAATGATATGAGAATTAAGGGACAGAAGTTTAGGGGTAACATGAGGGGGAACTTCTTTACTCAGAGAGTGGTGGCTGTGTGGAATGATCTTCCAGCAGAAGTGGTGGAGGCAGGATCGATTTTAACATTTAAAAGTAAAGTGGATAGGTAGAAACATAGAGACATAGAAACATAGAAAAATAGGTGCAGGAGTAGGCCATTCGGCCCTTCGAGCCTGCACCGCCATTCAATGTGATCATGGCTGATCATCCAACTCAGTATCCCGTACCTGCCTTCTCTCCATACCCCCTGATCCCTTTAGCCACAAGTGCCACATCTAACGCCCTCTTAAATATAGCCAATGAACTGGCCTCAACTACCTTCTGTGGCAGAGAATTCCAGAGACTCACCACTCTCTGTGTAAAGAATGTTTTCCTCATCTCGGTCCTAAAGGAATTCCCCCTTATCATATAACCATATAACAATTACAGCACGGAAACAGGCCATCTCGGCCCTTCAAGTCCGTGCCGAACAACTTTTTTCTCTTAGTCCCACCTGCCTGCACTCACACCATAACCCTCCATACCCATTATCCTTAGACTGTGACCCCTTGTTCTGGACTCCCCCAACATCGGGAACAATCTTCCAGCATCTAGCTTGTCCAACCCGTTAAGAATTTTGTAAGTTTCTATAAGATCCCCCCTCAATCTTCTAAATTCCAGCGAGTACAAGCCGAGTCTATCCAATCTTTCCTCATATGAAAGTCCTGACATCCCAGGAATCAGTCTGGTGAATCTTCTCTGTACCCCCTCTATGGCAAGGATGTCTTTCCTCAGATTTGGAGACCAAAACTGTACGCAATACTCCAGGTGTGGCCTCACCAAAACCCTGTACAACTGCAGTAGAACCTCCCTGCTCCTATACTCAAATCCTTTCGCTATGAATGCTAACATACCATTTGCTTTCTTCACTGCCTGCTGCACCTGCATGCCTACTTTCAATGACTGGTGTACCATGACACCCAGGTCTTGTTGCATCTCCCCTTTTCCTAATCTGCCACCATTCAGATAATAGTCTACCCTCATGTTTTTGTCACCAAAGTGGATAACCTCACATTTATCCACATTATACTGCATCTGCCATGCATCTGCCCATTCACTCAGCCTATCCAAATCACCCTGCAGCCTCCAAGCATCCTCCTCACACCTAACTATACCCCCCAGCTTGGTGTCATCTGCAAATTTGGAGATATTGCATTGAATTCCCTCGTCCAAATCATTAATATATATTGTAAATAGCTGGGGTCCCAGCACTGAGCATTGCGGCACCCCACTAGTCACTGCCTGCCATTCTGAAAAGGACCCGTTTACTCCTACCCTTTTCCTCCTGTCTGCTAGCCAGTTCTCTATCCACATCAATACTGAACCCCCAATACCGTGTGCTTTAAGTTTGTATGCTAATCTCTTATGCGGGACCTTGTCGAAAGCCTTCTGAAAGTCTAGATATAACACATCCACTGGTTCTCCCTTATCCACTCTACTAGTTACATCCTCGAAAAATTCTATCAGATTTGTCAGACATGATTTACCTTTCATAAATCCATGCTGACTTTGTCCAATGATTTCACCACTTTCCAAATGCGCTGCTATCCCATCTTTAATAACTGACTCTAGCAGTTTCCCCACTACCGATGTTAGACTAACTGGTCTGTAATTCCCCGCTTTCTCTCTCCCTCCTTTATTAAAAAGTGGGGTTACATTAGCTACCCTCCAATCCTCAGGAACTACTCCAGAATCTAAGGAATTTTGAAAAATTATCACTAATGCACCCACTATTTCTGTGGCTACCTCCTTGAGTACTCTGGGATGCAGATTATCTGGCCCTGGGGATTTATCAGCCTTCAATCCGTTCAATTTACCCAACACCACCTCCCGGCTAACCTGGATATATGGATGGGAAGGGAATGGAGGGGTATGGTCTGACTGCAGGTAGATTGGACTAGGGGAAAATAAATGGTCGGCATTTGGTCGGAGAAATGGTCAGAGAAGGCCTGTTTCCGTGCTGTAATTGTTATATGGTTATATGGAATGGTCAGACTCATCATGCAACAGTGAAAGCAACAGGTGTCCTCAACTTCCTGAGGCGCAACTCCCATCATTGTTCAGCTTTTGTCAAGGGGGAGCTGTATTTCACCCTCGTTAGACCTCATCTGGACTACGTAGTTGCAGCTTGGGACCCATACACAGATAAAAACATTTCATCCATCGAACGTGTCCAAAGACAGGCCGCTCGTTTTATTACTAACACCTATGAGAGAGAAGCGAGTGCCACCAAACTTCTGAATTCTCTGGGGTGGAACCCTCTCCAAGACAGACGTGAAGCTCACCGTTTGGCCTGTTTTTACAAAATGTTAAATGGTCAGCTAGACATAGATCACAAGACCTACACCAACCCCAAACCAATTAGGAGCAGACGAGGGCATTCGATCCAATTTGTGGTCCCAGCCACAAAGACAGATGTGTACAGTAATTCGTTCTTTCCACGCACTATTAAAGCATGGAATAATCTCCACCAAGCCACGGTTGCCCAGCCAGATGCAACTAAATTTAAAGTGGCACTTTCTTCCCAATAACCCTCTCTGGCTAAACCCCTCCCTTCACCACCTCCAGTTTAAATTCCAGTTTGGAGGACCAAGTAACCAAGAACCAAGAAGACGCAGTGTCGGTGGATCAAAGTGCCTGTTTCCACCCTGCATCTCAAAACTAACTAAACTAGTCCTTTCTCTAGCAAAAGAAGGACAATGCCACCAACGTAAGTTCTTTTCTGGAAACCAAAGATATTCAGAAACCCTTCTGAGAGGTTGAATGTGAAAACGATCTGATAACGTGAAGCATGATCATCCTTGGTGTGTATGTCAACAGATGTTTTCCTGTTAGAATAAAAGGGCATTAATTCTCAGCTTGCAAGTTTAAAGCCAAGGTAACTTGTCAAAGTAGTGTAATTTCTTCACAACAGGGAACCTTTCTTAGTAAATTACGTCCGTACACTTGGAGAATGCATAACAATGCTGGGAAGTGGGAATCGGTTTCAGGGGTCTGATTTGACATATGAATGGCATGGTACGTTCAATGGAACTGTCTACAAATAAATAACGCTGAGTAAGTTGACCTGAGAGTGGATACCGACCTTGATTGTACTTCTCTTGTGTCTTGAGGTGCCTGCTTTATGTAGTCCAGGTCTCAGAAATATATAGGAGGGCAGCGTTCACTGGTGCCAATTGAAGTTTAGAGATACACTGTTGAAACAGGCCATTTGGAAGCGGACATTTCCGAATATTCAAAGTAAAATATGAGGAATATGAAGAGCCAGTTTGTGTGCGTCCTTACTCTGACAATGGCAGGGGTCCAAGCCAGAAAGGTCATTCTGGGAATGGGGAAGTTTGCAACTGGGAGATCCAGCAGCCCTTGACAGACCAAGCACGTGTTCAACTAAAGGGTCTCCTGGTCTAGCTTACTCGCACCTATGTAAAGGATACCATCTTGGAAGCACTGGATGAATGATGAGCGAGTCCAGAACCAGGGGCCACAGTCTTAGAATAAAGGGGAGGCCATTTAAGACTGAGGTGAGAAAAAACTTTTTCACCCAATGAGTTGTGAATTTGTGAAATTCCCTGCCACAGAGGGCAGTGGAAGCCAAATCACTAGATGGATTTAATAGAGAGTTAGATAGAGCTCTAGGGGCTAGTGGAATCAAGGGATATGGGGAGAAGGCAGGCACGGGTTATTGATAGTGGACGATCAGCCATGAGCACAATGAAAGGTGGTGCTGGCTCAAAGGACCAAATGGCCTCCTCCTGCACCTATTTTCTATGTTTCTATGTTTCTATGTTAAGTGACAGCATGGGATTACCTGGATCGGGAGCCACTCCTGTCTATCATGTGTATGGACCGGATTTTGGATGTTTTGGAATGGCACAAAAATATGGTGTCTCATGCATGTGTGGTCTATGCAAAGAAGCATTCACTGTGCCAATAAAGCATTAATTTTAATTTTGGTTACAAACCAGATTTCTATTTGCAAAGGCGAAAAATAAATGATGTTGTATATATTTTGTGTACTTCCTTGTGTTTGCAGCATTGTGGGATATGGTACTTGAATAATTAGTTTTGTTGATGATTTCTAATAATTAATGTATCCTCTAGCTCTGCCTTGACTGCTCACCTGCAGTATATTGTCTGTTTATGCCAGAGGAAATGATGCCTAACATTGATTTGCAATACGATCATACATCCAGAAATTTGATATTTTAGCAATCATGAAAAATAATCTCCCATTAGCGTCGACACTAATTTAGTTTAGTTTAGAAATACAGTGTGGAAACAGGCCCTGCAGCCCACCAAGTGCACACCGACCATCAATAACCATTCTATGTCCTTCATGCCAGGGCTTTTAAGCCAATTAACCTACAAACCTGCATATCTTTGGAATGTGGGAGGAAACCGGAGCACCCAGAGAAACCTCACCCAGAGAAACCCATGATTGGGATCGAAGCTGGGTCGCTGGTGCTGTAAGGCAGCAATTTCACCGCTGTGCCACTCCTTCAAAAGCTTTGTAAATTATCAAAGAAATTAAACCACCAAGTTTTTAATTAAATAATCAGAGAGCCATTGATAGGCACAAAATGTTGGAGTTACTTCGCTGGACAGGCAGCATCTCTGGAGAACATTACTCCAGCATTTTGGGGCCAGCTGGTTACCACATTGAATGATTTTTGTGTAGTTTTTGACTTGTGGAAAATATAGACATGGACATCCCGTAAAAGCAGAACCAGTTCACTCCACGGGGGTTTCCTGTAGACTGGTGTGATGTCTGTTTAGCCAAGGAATGAGGTGGAAGATTGCAACCTTCACGTGGTCCCCCCTGTTTCGGCTAATGCAATCAACTCGACGTGCACAAACGGAAGATCAAATAGAACAAGTTGTCCAACAACTTTAGGCTGTGCACGCCACACGAAAGATGGAGAAGAAGCCAAGGATTCATGTGATAAGTATGAATCAGCTATAAACTACTTAATGCTATAAGTCACTGATCCTACTCTCTTACTACCAAATTTTCATTCTGATCAAGGGGCAGTGCTTGTCTCGCTGCCTTGCAATCTAAACAGATATGCTAATGAAACAGCACTGCTGTTTTATGCTATGCTACAAACTGGCATGTTTCCATCCTCCTACTGCAAACAATGCTTGGTACCCAATGCTTATTGAAGTTCAGTGGCCTAAAATCTTTGGTTTTACACTCGAAGACTTTGTCACAACCTGTCGTCTATTTGCCTTTAAACATTCAAGTTCCAATATTCAGATAGCCATGATGGCTATCTAATTGTGTAGGAAGGAACTGCAGATGCTGGTTTACAGCAAATATAGACATAAAATGCTGGAGTAACTAAGCGGGACAGGCAGCATCTTTGGAGAGTAGGAATGGGTGATGTTTCAAGCCGTGACCCACTTCAGACTGACAATCAGGGGATTTTGTATCAAGACCCTTCTTCAGACTGGCTATCAGTCTGCAGAAGGGTCTCGACCAGAAACGGTACCCTTGCTTCTCTCCAGAGAATCAGTCTGAAGAAGGGTCGTGACCCGAAATCCCCTGAATCTCAGTCTGAAGAAAGTCTCGGCCCGAAGCGTCACCCATTCCTTCTCTCCAGAGATGCTGCCTGGACTGCTGAGTTACTCCAGCATTTTGTGTCTATCAGTGTAATAGTCTGAAGAAGGGTTCGTATCTGAAACACCCATCCATGCTTTTCAATGATGGTGTTTGACCCGCTAAGTTACTCCAGCATTTTGTGTCTATTTTTTTGTAAAGCAGCAACTGTGGTTCCTTGTTTTTACATTTGAACAAGTTTATATGCTTGATACAAAACCTCCACTGCCAATAGATTTAAAATAAGATTTTTTTATATCTAATTTAGTATTTGTTTTGTTTTCATTTCAATATAGTTTCTTCAAGACTGGACAATTAAAAGAAAAAAAACGATGAATAAAAGGTATTTTTCTCTGTGTGCAGACACTCATGAGATCAGGGTATCCTTCATAAGATTATAAGTTTTTGCTCTGATCCACATAATGGATCAGACAATTGTTAAGGCCTTTGAGATGTTGAATGTACTGATTTCAGGAGGTTGCAAGAAACAAATGGGCTTACCGAGTACTTAAAGATGAACTTGGTGTATTACAATACAATGACAAATTCAAAAGTAGTCATTACCCAACGTTTCACCTTGTATTTTATTTTTGAAAGTGAGAATACCTTCAGGGACTATGACATTTGAAAATCTATATATCAGATTGGAAATGTCAGAAATCATATCAGGTCCTTTGAGCATCCTATTCCCTGGTTTCTGCTCTTTAAACCTCCTGCTCTTTGACTATATTCTAATGTCCAATGCACCTCAGAGGATTTAAAGAACGCAATGGACCCGACATGATTCCTGACATTTTGATTTAGATTCAATACTGAAATGTCAGAGGGAAAGAACAGCACACTGTCCCCAGGACAAAAGAACAAAGAAATCATAAGTCAAACCATTGTGAGATTTGAATTGCTGATTTATTTTGAATGAAATAAATACATCCCTGGGATGGCATTTACATGATCATTTTTGCATAAGCACTCATTCTTTAAACAAGGTAGCCTGTTGGAACCTTGATTTTAAAAGGTAGCTAATGCTCTATGCAAACAAAAGCTCTAATTTAGGAATGGCTGCAGCTAATTAATGAGGGGAAATATGTAACTTTAATTCAGCAACATTTTAGCCTTTATTTGAAAAAGTGAGAATCTAAAGAAACTCATGCAGGAAGGAACTGCAGATGCTGGTTTAAACCGAAGATAGACACAAAAAGCTGGAGTAAAGTGGGTCAGACAGCATCTTCCTTAGAAAATGAATAGGTGGTGTTTCGTGTCGAGACCCTTCTTCAGATTCTCTGGAATCTGAACAAGGGTCTCGACCCAAAACGTCACCAGTTCCTTTTGTCCTGAGATGCTATCTCAACGACCATCTTCTATACTGAATATATGCAACTGTTGTTTGCATAAGAAGTTAACTCAACATGTATAGGATATACGCGGAATAGATTAAAAGTGATGCAATAGGCTGGGAGGATTAACATGAGAATGATGCAGCTAATATGGATATGATGCACAATAGCTTTAAGGATACAATGTTTTAATAAATGATGTTTGCACCAGAGGAATATTTTAATATCCACGAAATCTAAGCCATATTCATTATGGAGTCTAGGCATAGACGTAATAAAATCAGAAGCTAGGGCATTTAATAGGGAAGTTAGGAAGCAGTTCTCTTACTTCATTCCGTTAACTGAGAGTTGAGTTGAATGCAGACATTCGATTTATATATTAAATGAGTTTCTGTAACCCTTGGTGAAATTGCTGCATTTGGGAACTCTAAAGACGTTTCATGCTGTAATCTCCAGTGGTTTGGACTAAATAGAATGATGGTTTTACTGATTAAACTTCCATTCTTGTTAAAGCATGAAGCAAATATTTCTGGATGCTTATGTCTCCTGAATACGCTTTCATTTAGGAGATATATTTAGGAAATTCCTCTCTGTTGGTTAACAGTATGAAAAGTTACATACTGCAGAATCCAGTTTACAATGGTAAAAATAATGGTCCCTTCCAATAAAAAAGATTAGTTCTTTCCTCCAGTGAGAGAATAGTCTTGCTCCTAGACTGTTAGTTATAGTGCGGGAGTAAGTGCCATATTGTAGGTGTAATCACCCAAGGAATAAAAATAATACTCACTCAATTTAATTTAGTTGATCTCAGAGCAAATTAATGTGATTGCAAAGAATACTGAGATGACAGCTGTTGTGTTTCTGAATAGATATTTGGAAAGAAGAATCACTGCTCTGAAAGCATTGCACACACGTCTCAAATCTTAATTACTAATTAAATTGACAGCCGTGTAGGATATTTCTACAGCTCCTCTGTTCCAAGTCTTAATGAAATGACCACGTGGCATTAATTTCATTTCAGATGGAGGGGAGATAAAAGATTAATTTTCTGTTAGTTTCACAAGATGAACATACTGTAAACATCGCCATAAGTCCAAACATAAGATGACTTATGCAAAGTGAACAACTGCCAAAAGTGATAAGTAGGAAGGAACTGCATTTGATGGTTTAAACCAAACATAGGCTCAAAATGCTGGAGTAACTCAGAATGTGGGCTTATTTTTCCAATTGAACCTTTTAGAAAGTTTGTTTCATTTCAAACGTGACATTTGTGACCTCAAAATGTTCCTAAACACTTGACACTTAAGGGTTAAATTGATAATTTAAGCTAAAATGTGAAATGGAGTTATCAACTATGTTAGCAGCTCTACATTACATAGACTCTTCAAAATAAGTTTTCAGATGCGTTATCTCCTGGCACCTGTGATCATTGCCTGGGAACCCAGCCTTTCCCAGGCCATTCTATGGGAAAGGCTGCGTTGGCAAACAAAACACAACAGCGATAGTTGTTTAAGAAGAAACTGCAGCTGCTGGAAAATCAAAAATGCTGGAGTAACTCAGCGGGTGAGGCAGCATCTATGGAGCGAAGGAAATAGGTAATGTTTTGGGCCAGAACCCGCGCCCCCTGCCGCTAGTAGCACAGAAACATTGCAGATAAGGGGGCTTATGTATGGCTCGGGGAGGGGGTGGTGGCACGGTCTACTCTGATAAGAAATGTCAAACCTAAAGGGAGAAAATGATAAATTAAAGGAGCACTCACTGACTCTATCAAAAATGGGCAGGGGGATGGAAAACAGGGCGGAGGACACTGTTTGTGAGTTGGCCAGACTCCAGCAAGCTGAGACAGCTAGGCGCCAGGACTGGCAAGTTGACCCGATTAAAGTCCATTCACTAATGATAAAAGGGGAGGATGGGGACAACTGGTATGATAACAACAGCAGGAAACAGGCAGTGGGTAAGGGTCCCCACATTCCCCCACATTCCCCCACCAACAGACTTACGTCCCCCCTCCCCCCCCATATGCCCCCGATCAGGTCCTGTTAAGACGATGGGTCCAGCAAGGGCACCGACCGGACCCCCCCCCCCCCAACACAACATATGCAGACCCTTCCCCGGAGCTCCCAGTGAGTCCGGGGTCACTGTGCCCATCTGCGTCGGTACCAGGGGCGGCTCTACTGTGAAGCTAATGAAGCTTAAGCTTCGGGGCCCCTAATCCTGAGGGGCCCCAGAAGTGACTTTAGTCCAGATATTCTTCTGATTTAAATTGGAATTCCGATTTTTTTTTTTTCACCGCCTCTCCTGCCCCTCAAAATAAGGGAAGCTGCGGCCTCCACGGGTGGGGTGCGAGCTTCCCTCCCCTCCCCTCCCCCCCCCCCCCTCCCCTCCCCTCCCCTCCCCTCCCACTGGCTCTCTCGGGCAGTGTGCCTGGCTGCGCCGCTCTCCACGATTGGCTTTTTTAGCGTCAAATTCCAGAAATCTGGCTGTTTTTCAATTTGCCGTCAGAAAATTCATGTGACTTTCGGGCTTTTTCCTTGCCTTTTTACATCCGAAAATTTTCTGCACGCAAATTACACACCAACATTTTTTAAAAACATTTTTCTTTAAGAGCTTTGGGAAATAGCTGATGGTGGTTTAAACAGAGCTGACATTGTCTGTGTGGAGGTCAAGCTGCTTTGCTGAGGTGATATTATGATAACACACCAGGTGCAAGAGGCCCAAGTGACCTCTGAAGAGATCAAGTCGAAACAGCAACAGAGCCTAAGCCTGTGATTGGATGGAGGATTTTGTGTTTATACTTAGTATATGAGTGTAAAACTGATTTTGTATACATTGTATACATTCAGAGACTGACATCGAGTGCTGCTGGAAGATCAACTCGATGAAAGATGCTCTTTAGTCTGCCGGAGCTTTGTTGACCTTCCCCGAGATGTCCCTTGAGGGATGTTGCCAACAGGCCCGCTGCAGACTGCAGGAATAGGTGCTGAAGGATGCAGTGAAGCTTGGTGCAGCCAACTCAAAGACTCGGTGGGGGAGAACCACAGTGTAAGGTCCTTCCCCCGCTGGACATGATGGGGGAAGGGTGTAGTGGAGGCACCCCTCAAAATAAGGGAAGGGATTCCACTCCAGTGGGCCACATGAGCGATAAATTTGTGAAATTTGTGAAATTTGAGCAATGTATGTAAACATTATTGAACGTTTGTATAGCCTCCGAAAATGTCTGATGAATTATTTTTGCTCACTTTTGCAAAAAAAAAGAGGATATTGTTAATTTGCGTGAGTGGATCTCCAACCATCCCTGCAGTTTGTACAAAATAAAGAAGGGTTTGGACTTCAGTGTTCTACTCAGTCTTTTACTGAATCAGACTAGAGTTGAGATAGATACGGGCATTCACATGTGTGAGTGGGTGTGTGAGTGGGTGGGTGAGTGGGTGGGTCACTGAGCTCAGGAAGGGAGACCGAGGAGCTGCTGAAGGAGACGAGACCACTGCCTTCTGTGGCAGAGAATTCAACAAATTCACAACGCTGGGTGGAAACGTTGTTTTCTCATCTCAGTGCCAGGCAAAGAGACATTTCAGATAACATTTTTTGCAAAGATTTTTTTAGCTGTATGAGACCATTTATTGAAACATATAAGACTATTAAGAGTTGGACACGCTAGAGGCAGGAACCATGTTTCCAATACTGGGAGAGTCCAGAACCAGGGGCTTAAGAAAAAGGAATGGGCCATTGGGAATGGAGATGAGGAAATACTTTTTTCACACAGAGAGTAGTGAATCTGTGGAATTTTCTGATCCAGAAGGCAGTGGCGGCCAGTTCTCTGGAGGTTTTCAAGAGAGCGATAGGTAGAGCTCTTAAAGATAGAAGAGTCAAGGGATAATGGGGAGAAGGCAGGAATGGGGTACTGATTGTGGATGATCAGCCATGATCACAGTGAATGGTGGTGCTGGCTCGAAGGGCCGAATGGCCTACTCCTATTGTCTATTTCATGAAATTTATATATTTTTTGGAGGTTATTTTACTGTTCATGTGTTAGAAAATTTCTAAGCTTCTGTTATGTAAACTACCAGCAGAAAGCTTGAGAATCCCTTTCAATTTATTGAAAATGTAGGAACTTCAGGGGGCATTCAGAGGGCCCGGAACCACCACTGGGGCGCTGCCGCTGGACCCCCCGGGGGGGGGGGGGGGGGGGGGCCGAGCCAGCCTCCTCGACCCCGGACAATATTTCCTACTTTTTTTCTGGAGGTGAATATCATGCTTAGTCCACATTGCTAAAAAATGTTGGGTCTACTGTATGAGAGGGAGGTTTATAAAAATAATAATATTAATAATATAGTGTTATTCGATACAAAATAATAGTTAAAATAAAAATGTAAAGAATATTCAAGTATCATGTAGGCTAGCCATAAACAAAAAATGTTCAAATTAAGGATTTAATTCAAAATATATTTAATATAATAATTATAAATAATTTAAAACTATTAACATTTATGACAGAAAGTAAATGTTGTGGTGATCTGTTGTGGAACAACCCCACTGAAGAAGATAACAGTGGTTGCCCAGACCTCGTTGCTGGCTGCGAAGGGACCCCCATAACAGTTCAAACTTCAGGGCCCCAAAAATGTAGGACCGCCACTGCCTAGCTGAGCTGATCTCAAATGCCTGCAAGTAATCCATATCCCTCTATTCGCTTCAAATGCATGTGCCAGTCTGAAGAAGGATCTCAACCCAAAACATCACCCATTCCTCCTCTCCAGGGACACTGCCTGGAGTTACTCCTGCATGTTGCATTGTGTCTGCCCATCTAAAACCTCCTTAAATATTAATTGTCAGGTTGAATTTAAGTCAATCAATTATTGAAATGACACTTGATAGTAAAACTTCTACAATAAATTTAATCGCCTCATATAAATACTGCTGGAAATCTAAAAGCTGTTGTTACCTGCACCTCCTCCAACCTCATCTATTGCATCCGCTGATCAAGGTGTAAACTGCTCTACATTGGTGAGACCAAGCGCAGGCTTGGCGATCGCTTCGCCAAAAACACCTCCGCTCAGTTTGCAATAACCAACCTGATCTCCCGCTGGCTCAGCACATCAGCTCCCCTTCCCATTCCGAATCTAACCCTTCTGTCCTGGTCCTCCTCCATGGCCAGAGTGAGTCCCACCAGCACCTCATATTTTGCTTGGGTAGTTAACACCCCAATGGTATGGACATTGACTTCTCCAATTTCAGGTAGTCCTTGTCCTCCTCTTCCCAGGTCTCCCACAGCCTACTGTCTCTGCCTCTTCTTTTCTTTTTCTCGACCCCCCCCTCACATCAGTCTCGACCCAAAACGTTGCCTATTCCTTCGCTCCATAGATGCTGCCTCACCTGCTGAGTTTCTCCAGCATTTTTGTCTATCTTAGGTTACCAATGAATATTTTGTCAAGGTCTGACTTCCATGTCCAGATAAGTAACTAGAATGTTTTTTTCAAAGCTGCGAAATTACCTGGAGCTATCCCCATCAGCAAATGTTACCAGAAAGAAGTGATAACTCCACTAACATTGGATTTTCTCAGCCTTTCCAATGAAACAATGCCAGTGGAGTCCAGGTAGCTCAGGGAAATTTCACAACAAAAATTAAAATGAATTTGAATGTTTAGAAGAATATGGGCCAAACATGAGCAGGTGGGACTAGTATAGATCTTGATCAGAATGGGCAAGTTGGGTTGAAAGGCCTGTTTCCGTGCTATTTGACTCTGTGCCTCTTTAAGTCTATAAATTCTTGGAGACTATGATTCCAGGGTGAAATCTAACAAATTAAGCTAGTCCTTTTACATTCACCCAATATTTAGGAATCAATTCAGTTGTCCCCTTATGAAACCCATTTTAATTTCATCAAGTCAACAGGATCAAAGGTTTGATGACTTCGAGAACAGAGACATGATCGATTAATAACAAGGAGGTTAAGGTGTAAACTAGCTTGTAAGCTAAACTTATTCATGTTATCATCCTTCATTTTTATCACTTGATATTCCAGCCATAGATACCATTCTGTATAAACTTGGCTTTTAATTTACAAACTAGACTAAGTGGGACCTGTTGGGTCCCAGTCACATGGGAGGCCTGGTCCCTCAATGCAACCCATTCCCCAACGCAATATTCCACCACTCACCCGTTCCCCCAACGCAACCCATTCCCCTGAGGCATTATTCCACCACTCACCTATAGCCCCTAACAGTCCCCAGTCCCCACTCAGGATGTGGCGTACCACTGCCGTAGCTTACCACTGCCGTGGCCTATCACTGCCGCTTCCGTGTCCTACCGCTAGCTATCGCTGTCATGGCTTACCGCTGCCGCTGCCACTGCCGCTGTCATGGCTTACCGCTGCCGCTGCCCACCGGGTTCATGTAGGGAACATCCTGCAGCTGGGGATGGGGATGGCTTCAGTTGGGGCTAGTGGGGGGTGGGGGAACATCCTGCAGCTGGGGACGGGACGGTTTCAGGTGGGGCTTGTGGGGGGTGGGGGAACAATTGGGGCTGGTGGGGGGTAGGGCATTGTGGGCCGAGTGTATTTTATTGGGCTAGTATGGGTGTTGTGGGCCGAATGTACTGCATCAGGGGATGGTGAGAGCTTCCGGTGGGGAGTGGCCGGCAGCCAGTGTTGTGCATGAAAATATGATTAGCATATTGGACGTTTGAATTTGAAGAAGAAGCAGCAACAAGGAGAAGCAGGAAGAAGCACTGATTGGCTGGAGCCTGTGGGGGAGGAGAGCAAGTCACAAGGGCCAAGCGGTTTAAAACTGAAGAATTTAGTTTGTAAATTGGTAAATTAGGCAATTTATCAGTGAATATAAGCAAGGCTGATCCAGGGGAGTGGCAGTGAGGGAAGTGTGAGTCTTTGGCGAGGAGGCTGAGGGGAGGAGACTATGCAATATGCGGGAGAGATGGAAGAAGGAGATGTCAAGCAAGCTGATGCAGTGTGATGCTTGCAGTATGTGGGAGGTCAAGGACACTGCTGGTGTCTCTGGCTGCTACAAATGTGAGAAGTGCATCCAGGTACAGCTCCTGAAGGACCGTGTTGGGGAACTGGAGAAGCCAATGGACGACCTCAGGTTCATCTGTGAGGCTGAGTCATTCCTCGATGGGTCCTACAGCACGATTGTTACACCGAAGGTACTGGAAGAGGGAAGGAAGTAAACATGGAACGCACAGGTCCCCGGGATTTCTACCTCTTGTGAACAGGTTCACCCACTTAAAAGCTGTTGAGACAGAAGACATTGACGCACTGAGTGACGGGCTGGCTTGCGATGCAAAAAGTGCTGTTGAGCCAAAACCAAGGAGGCCGATGTCAGGCAACGCAGTTGTGGTTGTGAAAGGTACGGACAGGGGTTCTGCGGCAACAGAGTGGATTCGAGGATGGTGTGCTGCCTCCCGGGTGCACGGATCCAGGATGTCACGGACAGAGTGCAGCAAATCCTCAAGGGCGAAGATGAACAGCATGTTGGCAGAAACGAAACAATGTCAGAAAAAAGGGGATGAATATTCTGAAGCCTGACTTTAGAGAGCTCGGAAAAGTGCTGAAAAGAGCTGTTCCTGCTCTTGTGCTGGCGAGAGCAGCAACAGGGAGATGCAGCACCTGAATGTTTTGCTGGGGAACTGGTGCAGGGGGCAGGGATTTAAATTCATGGAAACATAGAAAATAGGTGCAGGAGGAGGCCAGTCGGCCCTTCGAGCCAACATTGCCATTCATTGTGATCATGGCTGATCGTCCCCAATCAATAACCTGTGCCTGCCTCCTCCCCATATCCCTTGATTCCATTAGCCCCTAGAGCTCCATTTAACTCTCACTTAAATCCATCCAGTGATTTGGCCTCCACTGCCCTCTGTGGCAGGGAATTCCACAAATTCAGGGTCAGATTGCACCTTAACAGGTAGGTATGCCACTGCGACAAAGGTGGTTTTCAACTAAATAGGGGGGGGAGGGGGGGGGGGGGTGTCAAATGGGAATAGTCAAGGCTGGAGTTAAAAGGGAGTAAAGAGATAGTTAATGACCCCAGAATTAATGGGAAAGAAAGCTCACAAGTCACCGGATGGATTTCAGAGAGAGTTAGGTGGAGCTCTAGGGGCTAGTGGATTCAAGGAATATGGGAGAAGGCAGGTACGGGTTATTGAATGGGGACGATCAGCCATGATCACAATGAATGGCGGTGCTGGCTCAATGGGCCGAATGGCCTCCTCCTGCACCTATTTTCTATGTTACCCCCTTAGATCCTCTGTCCTCCAGTACATCTGGGAGATTGTTTGTGTCTTCCTTAGTGAAGACAGATCCGAAGTACCTGTTCAACTCTTCTGCCATTTCCTTGTCACCCATAATAATTTTACCCGTGTCTGCCTTCAAGGGACCCATATTTGACTTTGCTGCTCTTTTTCCTTAACATATCTAAAGAAACTTTTACTGTCCTTATATTCCTGGCCAGCTTCCCTTCGTACTTCATCTTTTCAGCCGGTATTGCCCGTTTTGTTTCCTTCTGTTGTCCTATGAAAGATTCCCAATCCTCTGGCTTCCGGCTACTCTTTGCTGTGTTATACATCTTATCTTTTAGTTTTATTCAATCCCTAAATTCTCTTGTCAGCCACGGTTGCCTCCTACTCCCCTTAGAATCTTTCTTCCTTTTTGGATGAAAAGATCTTGCGTCTTCCGGATTATGTCCCGAAATTCCTGCCATTGCTGTTCCACCGTCATTCCTGCTAGGATCCCTTTCCAGTCTACCTTGGCCATCTCCTCCCTCATGCCTTCATGGTCCCCATTGTTCAACTGACATTTCTGATTTAACCTTCTCCTTCCCAAAATGCAGATTAAAACGATTCATATTATGATCACTACCTCCAAGCGGTTCCCAACAGCCTAGGATTATCTATGTTTCTATGTCTTGTGCAATTGTACGCATGCGCAGAGAGACTCTTGATGGCAAATTCAATACAAGAAGCTTGTTAAGTACCTGTATGTTCCGAGTCTTATTTTAAGTCCGTTTCTAGCACAAATGCATAACAATTTGGCGATGTGGATGGGATTCCATTAGCAGGAACAAAATTGTGTAAGAGGACATGCATTGTGTGTACCTGGGTAGCAACAGTGTAACCATGGCTAATTCAATGGTTGGGAATGTGTCCCAGTTGGAATCTGGTTACACTTTTGAGGAATGGACCAAAGTCTTAGAGGCTTAGTTCACTTCAAACGATAGGCGTAGGAAGCAAGGGTTATCACACCCTACATGCATTGCTTCAGCCAGCGAAGCCTGCTAGTAAAACGTACGGGGAATGTAAGGAGGCGTTAATAGCTCATTTCTCACCAAAACCAACAGAAATAGTGCAAAGATACCAATTCTATACATGCACACAAGCAAATGAAACTATCCCTCAGTTCCTGGCAAAGTTTTGACAGTTAAGTGAGGCACGATATTTGAAAGAACTGGAGAATATGCCAAGTGATAGGTTGGTGGTAGGATGAGCAGATGTTAACGGAAACTGTTGGGTACACTGAAATTAACCTTTGAGAATGCGGTCAATATGGCGACAGCGATGGAGGTTGCTAAAGAAGATGTAGAGAAGATCTGAAGGCCTCAAGATGATGCTACCTCTGTCCATCAGCTGCTAAGGTAGGTGTCTGGGCTAAAGAAGACAAGGAGTCCACCCAGGGCATCCAGAGAAAAGCTTCAATACTCCACGAAGTGCTGGAGGCAGCCATGAGCGAGCGGCACATACATTTCACGATGGTAGGTGCTTCAGGTGCTCGAGAACGGGTCACACCGAAAGCCAGCGTGATGCTGCTAGAGCTCACCAGCAGAGGAGGGGACAATTCCAGAAAAATGCAAACCACACCATGGGCCACTTGGAAGATGAATCGATCAACAGGTTGATGAGCACTGAACCGTATACAGCCACTTTGATAGTGAACGGCAGAGAGGTACAACTAGAAATTGACACTGGAAGTCCATGGACTATCGTACGAGAAGAAGTCTTCAGAAAACTCGGTCATGACCCCAGACTAGATCCCTGTAGCCTCGAGCTGAAATCCTACACAGGAGAGAAGGTTGATACCTACGGACAAGCAGCAGTACAGTTACAGCTCGAACCTCACAGGAAGCCAGAAACGCTGACCCTAGTGGTGGTAAAGAAAGGTGCAAGCCTTTTGGGAAGAGACTGGTTGAGGAAGTACCCTGGATTGCTGTCAAATCTAGCCAGCGAGAATACGCCAGGTCCAAGCCTAAGTCTATACACAGTTTACAAAATGCCATTAACACAGTACTCCACAAACACGCAAAACTGTTTGATAGTAGCACCCATGGAGTGCTGAATGGATACCAAGCTAAAGTATATCCACAAGATGGAAACAAGGCAGCTCCTGTTTCATATGCTGCAGATAACACAGCGCCCACCATGAGTCCACAGGTGAGCAGGGGGACTACCTCACTGACCCTACAAACGGCAGACGTGAGGCGGTCCTTCAAAAAGGTCAATGAACACAAAGTTCCAGGGCCGGATGTTATTCCAGGGCGTGTGCTGATCAACTGGCAGAGGTGTTCACCAACATCTTCAACCTCTCCCTGAGTCAGTCTGTGGTTCCCACCCCTTTCAAAGCATCCAACATTGTCCCTGTTCCAAAGAAACCATTAATCTCCTATTTAAATGACTACCATCCTGTTGCACTGACATTGGTCATCATGAAGTGCTTCGAGCGACATGTCAAAACTCGCATCTGCTCCTCTCTCCCTGACACCTTGGTACCTCTTTTTCAGTTTGCGTATAGACCAAACAGGGCGACGGACGATGCCATCGCCATGGCAACTCACACTGCGCTCACCCACCTGGACAAAGGGAATACATTTGTGAGAATGCTCTTTATTGACCACAGGTCGGCATTCAACGCTATCATTCCCTCAAAGGTGCTGCAAAGCTCCTAGATCTTGGATTGGAGACCTCCATCTGCGGCTGGATATTCGACTTCCTGACGCGCAGGCCCCAGGTGGTGAGAATTGGCAGCCTCTTCCTCACTGATCCTCAACACAGGCGCACCACAGGGCTGTGTGCTCAGTCCTCTCCTGTACTCCCTGTTCACGCACGACTGTACTGCTAAGCACAGCTCCAACATCATCCTAAAGTTTGCTGACAACACAACCATCCTGGGCCTCATCACATACAATAATGAGACGGCCTATAGAGAGGAGGTAAAGGCAGCCAGGAAAATAACCTCTCTCTCAATGTCAGCAAAACTAAAGATATGATCGTGGACTACAGGAGACAGCAGGGGAGTGGACACCTCCCCATCCACATCGGTGATGCTGAGGCTGAAAGGGTCAGCAGATTCAAGTTCCTCCGTGTGCACATCACTGAGGACCTCTCCTGGACACAGCACATGGACACAATAACTAAGAAAGCCCGCCAGCGGCTCTTTTCCCTGAGAAGACTTAGGAAGTTTGGCATGAACGCCAGCATCCTCACAAACCTCTACAGTTGCACCATCGAGAGCCTGCTGCATCATGGGCTGCATCACAGTCTGGTACGGGAACTGTTCTGCCCACAGCCGCAAATCACTACAGAGAGTGGTGAAGGCGGCACAGCACATCACTGGCAACTGTCTCCCAGCCATTCAGGACATTTTCCACCGGCGGTGCCTGCAGAAGGCACACAGCATCATCAAGGACCACGACCACCCAGCACGCAGACTGTTCTCCTTGTTACCGTGAAGCAGATGATACAGGAGCATGGCTGCACGTACCACCAGACTTAAGAACAGATTTTATCATCATGCCATCAGGCTTCTGAACTCATCAACACATCATATATGTTAATTATTTTAATTATTATTGTCTTTTACCTGCCAATGTAACGCTTATCTTTTTTTTAACCTTAATTTTATCCTTGTAATATCATTGCTGAGGTGACCCGTTGTCTTGTCAAACACATTTCATTGTACTGTTGATCCTGTGTTAACCTACGTGACAAATAAATCTGAACTGAGAAAGCAGATTGATGCCACATTGGATGACTTGCTGCAGGATGGCATTATCAAGCCGGTGAAGACAACAGATTTTGCATGCCCAATCATAGCTGTTCCGAAACCGAATGGGAACATGAGAGTCTGTGGAAATTAGAAGCTCACAGCAAATAAGGTGCAGAAAGTGCAACAGTATCCACTTCCAACTTTGGAGACCTCCTGCAGGAACTAGAAGGGGGAGAAAAGTTCTCTAAATTAGACCTCTCCCATGCCTATCATCAGATAGTTAGACCCTGAAGCTCGGAGGTTCACCACAATTAATACGCACAAAGGTCTCTTCGAGTATATCCAGCGCACCAGCCATGTTCCAGAGAACAATGGAGAGCCTGCTAGCAGATATTCCCATGTGCAAGCTGTATCTGGATGATATCATCATCAGTGGAAGGACTAACGAAGAACACCTCAGGAACCTGGAAGCGGTCCTGTCAAGACTAGAAACCTGTGGGTTATATCTGAAGAAGGAGAAGTGTGCACTGATGCAAGAGTCAGTCGACTATCTTGGACATCGACTGAATAAGAATGGTCTTCATCCTCTTCAAGACAAAGTTGATGCGGTGCGGGAAGCAAAGCGGCCTGTGAACCAAAGCCAACTGCAGGCATACCTAGGATTACTTGGGTATTACAGGAAGTTTATACCCAACCTGTCACAGGAGATTGCACCGTTGACTCTAATGCTGGAGGATGAGTACAGATCAGCTGATTCAAAGAGTGGGAGGAGAAGCAGCAAGCCGGATCCCAAGTTCAAATGGGGAAAGGAACAAGAGCAGGCATTCCAGAGATCCAAGAGTCATCTGCAGAATGATAGTGTGCTGACGCATTACGATCCAGCCTAAACAACCCTTCTCCAAACTGATTCATGCCCCTATGGCTTAGGCGCTGTGATAAGCCATGTGGATTCAGATGGACAAGAACTGCCGATAGCTGTTGCCTCACGCACTCTCAAGCCCAGCGAAGTGAACTACTCATAATATGAAAATGAGGGTTTACCCGTCATTTTTGGACTGAAGAAGTTGCACAAGCAGTTTTGGACGTCTTTCACCATTGTGACTGATCACAAGTCTCTGATGGGACTATTTGGAGACCACAAGCCGGCCAGCCCAATGGCCTCTGCTCGTGTAGCAAGATGGCATATGATCCTGTCTGCCTACAGTTATAAGATTGTCCATCGGGAAGGCAAGAAACAGCAGAATGCAGATGCGTTGTCACGCTTGCCGATCCACGAAGAGGACTCTTCATGGAATCTCCTGAGCTCACCGAGCTTGATGAAGCACCGGAGGCACGCATCAACATGCTCACGGATCTGGACACACGCCCTGTTGGTGAAGAACCAACAGGTGAAGAACCACATCATGGAAGGATGGCCAAGTGCAAGGAATCTTCCAGAAGAAGTAAAGCCCCTTGTCAGCAAGGTGCCAACTACGTCATAACGTAATACATTCACTGTACAACCTCTAGTTTTATGTTTTTGAAAGGAAATTAAAAAAAGACAAGAAATAGAGAGAAGAAAAATAGATAGTAGAAAATAGAAAAATGTGAAGTGTGTATATAAGGAAAGTAGAAAGTAGAAATAGGCGAAAAAGACCCTTAAAAAAGAAAAATTTCAAATCTTTGTTTGGAGATGTAATTCTACCCACAACCTGACCTGAAATCATGCATCACATGATTCCAAAAAGTCGATGAAAGGGGACCAACTCCTTAAGAATTGGTCATATTTATCTATTAGGCGGAGTCTCATTTCTTCAAGGTGAGCTATGTCCGTCATATTACTAATCCACATTTTAATAGTTGGTATAGCTGTATTTTTCCAAAATGTAAGTATCAATTTCTTTCCAATTATTAACCCATAATTAAAGACTACTTCTTGGTCTTTGTTTAACTTGATATCTTCTACTATTATTCCAAATATAATCCATTCCGCATTTGGTTCTATTCTTGACTTGAAGAACTTTGTAAATATATCAAAAATATTGCTCCAAAATTTATTCAACTTTATACATCCCACAAATGAATGTGTTATATTGGCATTTTGAAACAAACATTTATTGCATCTAGGAGAAACATTTGAGTAGAATTTATTCAACCTTGTTTTTGAATAATATAGTCTATGTGATAATTTATTTTGGATTAGATTATGTCTTGAATTAATGGAACAATTATGTGTGTTCATCAGATCTCTGCGACCTCCTGAAGTCAATAATCAGCTCCTTGGTCTTGGAGGTGTTTAGTGACAAGTTGTTCCGTGGGCACCAGTCTGCCAGGTTCTGCACCTCCGCTCTGTAGTTTGTGTTGTCACCATTGGTGATCAGCCCAATCACCATTGTGTTGTCTGCAAACTTGACAATAGTGTTGGTGTCGAATGCAGGGACACAGTCGTGGGTGAAGAGGGAGTAGAGCATGGGGCTCAGTACATAGCCCTGTGGTGTGTTGGTGCTCAGGGTGATAGTGGAGAACAGATGCGACTGCAGTCCCACTGCCTGCGGTCGCTCCATCAGAAAATTCAGGATCCAATCGCATATCAGTGAGCTGAGGCTTAGCTGGTGGGGTTTGGTAGTGAGTTTGGTGGGGATGACCATATTGAACATAGAAACATAGAAACGTAGAAAATAAGTGCAGGAGTAGGCCATTCGGCCCTTCGAGCCTGCACCACCATTCAATATGATCATGGCTGATCATCCAACTCAGTATCCACAAGGGCCACATCTAACTCTCACTTAAATATAGCCAATAAACTGGCCTCAACTACCCTCTGTGGCAGAGAGTTCCAGAGACTCACCACTCTCTGTGTGAATTTTTTTTTTCTCATCTTGGTCTTAAAGGATTTCCCCCTTATCCTTAAGCTGTGACCCCTTGTCCTAGACTTCCCCAACATCGGGAACAATCTTCCTGCATCTAGCCTGTCCAACCCCTTAAGAATTTTGTAAGTTTCTATAAGATCCCCTCTCAATCTCCTAAATCCTAGAGAGTATAAACCGAGTCTATCCAGTCCTTCTTCATAAGACAGTCCTGACATGCCAGGAATCAGTCTGGTGAATCTTCTCTGCACTCCCTCCATGGCAATGCCCTTCCTCAGATTTGGAGACCAAAACTGTACGCAATACTCCAGGTGTGGTCTCACCAAGACCCTGTACAACTGAAGTAAAACCTCCCTGCTCCTATACTCAAATCCTTTTGCTATGAATGCTAACATACCATTCGCTTTCTTCACTGCCTGCTGCACCTGCATGCCTTCTTTCAATGACTGGTGTACCATGACACCCAGGTCTCGCTGCATCTCCCCTTTTCATAATCGGCCACCATTTAGATAATAGTCTGCTTTCCTGTATTTGCCACCAAAGTGGATAACCTCACATTTATCCACATTATACTGCATCTGCCAAACATTTGCCCACTCACCCAGCCTATCCAAGCCACCTTGCAGTCTCCTAGCATCCTCCTCACAGCTAACACTGCCCCCCAGCTTAGTGTCATCCACAAACTTGGAGATATTGCCTTCAATTCCCTCATTCAGATCATTAATATATATTGTAAATAGCTAGGGTCCCAGCACTGAGCCTTGCGGCACCCCGCTAGTCACTGTCTGCCATTGTGAAAAGGTCCCATTTACTCCTACTCCTTGCTTCCTGTTTGCCAGCCAGTTCTCTATCCACATCAATACTGAACCCCCAATGCCGTATGCTTTAGGTTTGCATACTAATCTCTTATGTGGGACCTTGTCGAAAGCCTTCTAGAAGTCCAGATACACCACATCCACTGGTTCTCCCTTATCCACGCTACTAGTTACATCCTCGAAAAATTCCACAAGATTCATCAGACATGATTTACCTTTCGTAAATCCATGCTGACTTTGTCCAATGATTTCACCACATTCCAAATGTGCTGCTATCCCATCTTTAATAACTGACTCTAGCAGTTTCCCCACTACCGATGTTAGACTAACAGGTCTGTAATTCCCCTTTTTCTCTCTCCCTCCCTTCTTAAAAAGAGGGGTTACATTTGTTACCCGCCAATCCTCAGGAACTACTCCAGTATCTAAAGAGTTTTGAAAGATTATCACTAATGCATCCACTATTTCCGGAGCTACTTCCTTAAGTACTCTGGGATGCAGCCTATCTGGCCCTGGGGATTTATCGCCTTTAATCCGTTCAATTTACCCAACACCACTTCCCGACTAACCTGGATTTCACTCAATTTCTCCATTGACCCGCGGTCCCCTGCTATTTCCGGCAGATTATTTATGTCTTCCTTAGTGAAGACGGAACCAAAGTAGTTATTCAATTGGTCCGCCATATCCTTGTTCCCCATGATCAACTCACCTGTTTCTGACTGCAAGGGACCTACATTTGTTTTAACTAATCTCTTTCTCTTCACATATCCATAAAAACTTTTGCAGTCAGCTTTTATGTTCCCTGCCAGTTTTCTTTCATAATCTATTTTTCCTTTTCTGATTAAGCCCTTTGTCCTCCTCTGCTGGTCTCTGAATTTCTCCCAGTCCTCTGGTATGCTGCTTTTTCTGGCTTCTTTGTACGCATCATCCTTTGCTTTGATACTATCCCTGATTTCCCTTGTTATCCACGGATGCACTACCTTCCCTGATTTATTCTTTTGCCAAACTGGGATGAACAATTTTTGTAGCTCATTCATGCAGTCTTTAAATATCTTCCATTGCATATCGACCGTCAACCCTTTTAGAATTAATTGCCAGTCAATCTTGGCCAATTCACGTCTCATACCCTCGAAATTACTTTCTTTAAGTTCAGAACCATTGTTTCTGAATTAACAATATCACTCTCCATCCTAATGAAGAACTCGACCATATTATGGTCACTCTTGCCCAAGGGGGCACGTACAACAAGACTGCTAACTACCCCTTCCTCATTACTCAAAATCCAGTCTAAAATAGCCTGCTCTCTCTTTGGTTCCTCTACATGTTGATTTAGATAACTATCCCGCATACATTCCAAAAAATCCTCTTCCTCAGCACCCGTGCCAATTTGATTCACCCAATCTATATGTAGATTGAAGTCACCCATTATAACTGCTTTGCCTTTGAAGGCAGAGCTATAGTCAATGAAGAGCATCCTCACGTAGGTGCCCTGTCTTTCTAGGTGGGTCAGGACAGTGTGAAGAGCCACAGAGATGGCATCCTCTGTGGATCTTATTGTCCTGTATGCAAATTGATGAGAGTCCAATGATGCAGGGATGCTGGATTTGATGTGGGAGAGGACCAGCCCTTCAAAGTACTTCATTGGTATTGTAGTTAGGGCAACCGGGCGGAAGTCACTCAGGTTGGTGACTTTGTCATGGTCAAGAACTTCACTTCAGGTCCTACTTGGCTTTACGGAATGATAGCAGAAGTCATCAGTGAAGTCATGTAAAGTTGAGTGGGGGAAGAGTCGTGCGTCGTCATATAGATCAAATGAGAGTATACTTGCCAAAAGGTGACAAGCACACAGACTTCCAGCAAAGAGAAGTGGGTTGTGATGTATCTTATATATAACTACAAGTCTGATCTTGACCACTTTTGGCCCACTGCGCTGCGATTTCCGAGAGAACGCCGCCACCTACGGCTGTCATTTTTGGCCACCTCACTCAGAGCCCCCTCCGCCTTACTTGACTAGAGGATTTTACCCATCAATTAAAAATGAGAGAGATATGAATGTTATAAAAAACATCCCCATTCTCTCTGTTCTCTCTGCTGCCCCCGCTGGTGGCAGGGGGAGGAACTATAAAATCTGGAAGTGTCGCGCCTCACTCAGTCTCTACCTGACCCAGGAAGTGAGAGGGTCACAGCTCTCTGAGCTGTGAATAACACTGAACGGATGTCTACTCCACGATGAGTCCCCTTGATGTGGCTGCTGCCAAATTGTTTACTTTTTTTTTAAGTTTATGTTCAGAAAATAAATTTGGGTTGTCAGGTAGCTGCTTGCTGCCCAATTGTTTGCCTCGCCTTTATAAAAAAAAGTTTGTGTTCACAAAATGGATTTTGGTTGCCAGGTGGTTACGGCCCAATTGTTTGCCTCGCCATTTTAAAGAGTTTGTGTTCACAAAATGGATTTTGGTTGTTAGGTGGCTGCGGCCCAATTGTTTGCCTCGCTGTTTTAAAGAGTTTGTGTTCACAAAGTGGATTTTGGTTGTCAGGTGGCTGCGGCCCAATTGTTTGCCTCACCTTTTTAAAAAGTTTGCGTTCACAAAATGGATTTTGGTTGTCAGGTGGCTGCGGCCCAATTGTTTGCCTCACCTTTTTAAAAAGTTTGCGTTCACAAAATTGATTTTGGTTGTCAGGTGGCTGCGCACCAATTATTTGCCTTGGCTTGACTTTTACAATTGTTGCAACAGTTGGCTTCCAGCCCAAGAATCCATTCGGCCCACAATTTCTATAGCCCTCTGGAAACCAGTACCTTCAGCCCACAACACACATACTATCGCAACAGAAATCCCCCCCCCCCCCCCCCCCCCACCCACTGGCGAGCAATATTGGAATTGGTGGAGAGGTGGAATTTTGCGTTGGTGACCAGCCCTCCCATGTGATGCTGGGACACTTAGTCTAGTATGTAATATAAATGCCAGCGCCCCTTGAGGCGAAAAGCAGGAGCTGGCAAATGTGCCTGTGCCTCGTGATTGAGGTCAGGTGACCTTCTGGAAGTTTCCGTTGGTTGTTCAGATTAAATCTTTCTTACAAGATGGTGGACGTGTATTCATTGTGCTAGTCACAACAGGGTCTTACAGCAGACATTACAGTCCAACCAAGCGAGGAGCCACTGATAGTTCTGCCTACTCCAACCACATAGGTAGATTCTGAAATAACTTCAGAGAGGGACGAACCTCTACCCCATAGTGATAACACAACATCACCACAACCAGAACCAGAACTAGAGCCTGATATCGCAGACAACATGCAAAGTCCAACTCAGACAGAGAGACGCAGGTCTAATAGGACTAAAAGAACACATAAAAGATTTGAGGATATTGTTCTTTATAAATGAAAACACATAAAGCAATGTGTCAATTATCTGGTTTGCAATACCATGTTTAAGGAGGTGGAGTGCCAAGTTTAAGCATGATTATTACGGTTATGATGATCTAATTGTAAGATCACTTTAATAATACGACTTGGGAACAGTATATTAGTTAATTATATTTTGGGTAAAAGATCATATACCGTGAAGGTGAAATTGTGTTACCTGCCTCCAAGTTAAAGGGGGAGGAGTGTTGTGTATGAAAATATGATTAGCACGTTAGAATGTCTTGCGCAATTGTACGCATGCGCAGAGAGACTCTTGATGGCAAATTCCATACAAGAAGATTGTTAAGTACCTGTGTGTTCTGAGTCTTATGTTAAGTCCGTTTCCAGCGCAAATACATAACAGACGGCTTCAGGCGGGGCCTGGGGTGGAAGATTGCGACCTTCACGTGGTCCACCCTGTTTCGACTAATGCAATCAACTCGACGTGCACAAACGGAAGATCAAATAGAACAAGTTGCCCAATGTGGGGGGGGGGGGGGGAGGTGGGGGGAAGGGAGCACTGCCGTGTCCCACCGCTGTCATGGCCAAATGCTATCACTGCCCTGGCCTGCCGCTGCCTATCGCTAACGCTGCCCTGGCCTGCTGCTGCTGCCATGCTCTTCTGCTGCCATGGCCTGCCATTGCCGCTCCCCACCGGATTCATCAGGGGGCCAGTGGGGAGCATCCTGCAGCTGGGGACAGGGACAAGGACAGCTTCAGGCCGGGGCTGTCGGGAGCGTCCTATAGCTGGAGGAGGTGGACGGCTTCAGGTGGGGGCTTGTGTGGTGTGAGGAGCATTTTGCAGCTGCAGGAGGGGGGAGGGCTTCAGGCAGGGGCCAGAGTGCGGGGCTTTATGGAGGATTAATACACGTGTTGTGGGCCAAAGGGACTGCAGCTGGGGGCGGCGAAGGGATCTGCTTCAGGTGGGGCCAGCGGGAGCTTTCTATAGTCGGGAAATGGGGACGGCTTCAGGCAGGGGCCGGTGGGGGGGCGGCGGACGGCCTCGAACAGCGGGCCACGCCGCACTCCGGGCCGCTCTGCGCTCTGTGTCACCTCGGGGCTCCGGGGCTGATGGACTCGGGGTGGCCCCGGGGCAGACGGGCTCGGGGCAGCTTCTGGACTGAGCCGGGCCTCCAGGGCTTTATACTCCTCGCCCCGGTGATTGACAGCATGTGCTGGAAGGGGCGTTGCCATCCCAGCGACAGACAGGGGAGAAGACCAATCTGCTGATTTGAGGATTATTAAACCTTCATAAATTTTGTAATATTCCACCGATCGGAACAAAACTTGGTGCACCTGGAGCACAGGAGAACGTTGAGTAAGGTGGCGAAAAATGTTTGCGCTATCCTGTACCATTCATGTGCAAATGTAAAAACAACGCAAATCGACAGAGGACAAGATGAGAGTTTTAGTTGAGGATGGATCGATGGATAGGTAGATAGATGAGTAATGTGCTTGTGATATATTTCCAGTGATGAGAAAATAGATACTGAAATAAAATGTTTCCTACAATCATTCAGAACAGTCAAATAGTCATGCCATTATTTTGCGGCAAATTGGTTTAGCCTATCTTGGTTCTGTTCTTACTTTTTGCTTCTCCAGATAGCTTCGACAAATAAAAAAAAATGTAAACCTCATTGAATTAATTTCCCTTATGTGTTCATATTAAATTCCTACCTGCACAATTGTAATATATTTATTAACCTGTTTATTTTAAATGTGTTCAAACCTATATTAAAATAGGGCAGGCACAAATTTAATGTTAATGCCTTTAACCATTGTGCCAGACATTGTACATGCCGTATAATATCGAGCCAGAAGGATCCATTACTAATGCATCTTGATTTGTTGTAGTTTGGAGGCAGGAATTCTGACCTAAACTATCTGACTGGGGGATGTTAGAGAATTTCAAACTTAATGCAAGTGAAGTGCTGCAGTTTTCACCTGAATGATGGCAGCATTTTCTGCTGCACTCCTAAAATAGAACGGACCTCTGAAAGGGCAATACATTGGAGAATAATGATTTTGTTTTTAACTTCCGATGTTGACCGTGAATGACAAGGTCTAATTGTGTTATTCTGCAAGGTTCAAATGCACTTGAAAAAGTGGGTCAAGTGCACCTTGATACAATCTGTAATGGATAGATAAAGACAAGGAATCTTTCCACTGCAGAATTTTTCTGGCTTTAACTTTTGATTGTTTACTGCTGATTCTTAGCTGAGTCAGCAAAAAATAATATTACCAACTGGGTCAAAGACATAGCTTTTTAAAAACTTAAGCCATTAGTTAATGCGGCAAGAACAGGAAAAGCAAATCACATTATTCACTGTGACGTAACTGCCCAATCTCAAAATGTTAGAATCTAAGAGTCATACAGAAAGGAAACAGGCCCTTCGGCCCAACTTGCCTATGCTGACCTACAGGCCTCATGTACACTAGTTCCGCTTGCTAGGCCCATATCCCTCCAAAACAATTCTATCCATATTGTCTACCTATTTGCTCCAAATTTCTGCTTGATTTTCCCATCATAAAACCATGTATTTTGGTTTGGATAGTTCAGTACCAGATCTCTCTTCCATCTGCCAGGGAGGTTGTCCACTTAAGATGTAGAATCAGGATCTGGAAGTGGAAAGATAAAATTAGCTGATGCCAGCATGGCACCATGCACCGGGAACTGGGGTTGTTCTGTTGCGGAATGAGATGCTGAATATTTGCTGGATGGTGAACCATGCTTTATTAACATTAGATTAGAGAGTTCTGCAGGCACCCCATAGCTTTCATTCATCATTGGTACTTTTTTTGCATATCTTTCATTCATTTGTTCTATATCTCTCTGCATCACCGTTTATATGTCTCGTTTCCCCTGACTTAACCTGAAGAAGGCTCTCGACTCAAAATGTCAACTATTCCTTTTCTCCAGAGATGTTGTCTGTCCCACTGTTACTCCAGCTTTCTGTGTCTATCTTCAGCTTCTAATCTTGTTCTGCTGCATCACTAAAACTGGGCCTGAGACCCGTTTGGCGTTTGTGAAAGATGCAGCGGAGTATTCAGAAGAGGGCATTGAGGAAAGAAGGGGCAATCAGGCTGGATGAAGGGAAGCAATCAGGTGCAGCATGATTGACTCTGGTCCTGGAACTATCAGCGGTGACCGAAGATAGACAAAAACCATATAACCATATAACAATTACAGCACAGAAACAGGCCTTCTCGGCCCTTCCAGTCCGTGCCGACCATTTATTTTCCCCTAGTCCCATCTACCTGCACTCAGACCATACCCCTCCATTCCCTTCCCGTCCATATACCTATCCACTTTACTTCTAAATGTTCAAATCAATCCTGCCTCCAACACTTCTGCTGGAAGCTCATTCCACACAGCCACCACTCTCTGAGTAAAGAAGTTCCCCCTCATGTTACCCCTAAACCTCTGTCCCTTAATTCTCATGTCAAGCCCTCTTGTTTGAATCTTCCCTACCCTCAATGGGAAAAGCTTATCCACGTCAACAAGTCCCCCTAACTCAACTGGACAGGCAGCATCTCTGAGAAGAAGAAATGGGTTACGTTTCGGGTCTAGACATTCTGCTGAAAGTCATGAGGAAGGGAAATGAGAGATATAGACGATGATGAAGAGAGATCTAGAACAATGGATGAAAGATATGCAAAAAAGTAATGATGATGAAGGAAACAGGCCATTGTTAGCTGTTTAAGTGAAAACAAGACACTGGTGAAACTCAGGTGAGGGTAGGATGGAGAAAGAGGATATGCCGGGGTTACTTGAAGTTAGAGAAATCAATATCATACCACTGGGCTGTAAGCTGCCCAAGCGAAATATGAGCTGCTGTTCCTCCAATTTGCATTTTGTCTCACTCTGACAATGGGGAGGCCTAGGACAGAAAGGTCTGTGTGGGAGTGGGAAGGAGAATTAAAATGTTTAGTAACTGGGAGATCAGGTAGTTTCCGACGGACCGAGCGAAGGTGTTCAGTGAAACAATCGCCCAGGCTACGTTTGGTCTTACTCTCAAAGTATGAGATTCTTGAACAATGGATATAGTGCATGTGGTGTGAGAAGGTGCAAGTGATCCTCTGCCTAACCTGAAAGGACTGTTGTGGTCCCTGGACATAGTCGAGGGGAGAAGGTATAGGGACAGGTGTTGTATCTTCTGCGGTTGCAGGGGAAGGTACCTGGGGAGGGGCGGCTTAGGTAGTCAGGGATAAGTTAACTGGGGAATTGCGGACAGCACGGTCTCTGTGGAAGACAGAAAGGAGATGGGAAGATGTGACGAGTGTTGGGATCCCTTTGGAGGCGGTGAAATGTCAGAGAATTATGTGTTGTATGCGACGGCTGATGGGGTGAAAGGTTAGGACTAGCGGGACTCTGTTGCAAATAGGGAGAGGGGGAGCAAGGCCTGAGTTTTGAGGTATGGAGGATACACGTGTGAGGGTCTCATCTGTGATGGGAAAGGGGAACCCCTGTTCACTAAAGAATGAAGACGTCTCAGATAATCTAGTATGGAACACCTCATCTTGCAGATGCAGTGTAGACGGAGGAATTGGGAGTACGGGGAATGTGTCTTTGCAGGAAGCAGGATAGGAAGAAGTGTAGTCGGGATAGTTGTGGGAGTCAGTGGGTTTGTAATAGGCATTAGCCGATTGATGGAGACAGTGTGATCAAGAAAGTGAAGGGAGGTGTCGGAGATGGCCCAAGTGAATTTGGTTGAACAAAGGTCCGAGATGAAAAGACAGAAAATTTAGGATAAGGTTACAGTGGGAATTGTGAAGCCAAAGGAAGGAATATAGGTGGAAGGTGACGAGGGCAGGGGGAAGTGGAGCACGTCCAGGCAATGCACAGGGAAGAGAGGAGAGGAAAAAATGAGTATGTTTGTTGGTAGGTTACCTAAAATTGGACAATTTGATATTGATACAGTTAGTTTTTGAGCTAACCAGTTTGGGCATGGCCTCACTCTGGCAATGCTGGAGGCCCATGACGGAAAGGTTTGTATAGGAATGGGAAAAGGGGGAATTAAAATTGTTAGCAATCAGGATATCTAGCAGGTGTTGGTGGACAGAGTGCAAGTTTCTTTATGTTGAAAACTTGCACTCAAAGCCACCTGATTTGCATCATTTTTTCCCCTTCAGAAGCATGCAGAAGAGGGTAAACTTCAATCTATTCAATCAAATACACAACGTACTTTGGAATTAATGAGGATATTTTAAGAGTGTCTCTGCCAATGAGTACACAGAACATGTTTGTTTTATGAATGTACCATATAAACCCTGCATAAACCGGATTCTACCCTTCCTGTTTGGTCTGTTTAGTTTTCACATTTAAGCACCTTTTTAAGGACCAAGAACTCCAACCTGCAACCTTCGGGCTTGGCATCAGCAGGAATGCCAGCTCCTGAGCATAGTCTGGTCAAGTTCGTAGTTCCAACAAATGTCTGCAACGAGGCAGTAAGATGCCCATCAGTTTCCTTTCAACAAAGGCAACCTAAGCAATCTTTCTCAGCTAAGCTTTCCTGGATTCTTTGAATTTACAGGTATTAACAGGCCGTCTATGGTCCAAACTAAACCTAGAAAAATAGGTGCAGGAGGAGGCCATTCGGCCCTTCGATCCAGCACCGCCATTCCTTGCGATCATGGCTGATCGTCCCCAGTCAATAACCCGTGCCTGCCTTCTCCACATATCCCTTGATTCTACTAGCTCCGAGAGCTCGATCTAACTATCTCTTAAATCCATCCAGTGATTTGGCCTCCACTGCCCTCTGTGGCAGGGAAGTCCACAAATTCACAACTCTCTGGGTGAAAAAGTTTTTTCTCACCTCAGTCTTAAATGGCCTCCCCTTTATTCTAAGACTGTGGTCCCTGGTTCTGGACTCGCCCAACATTGGGAACATTTGTCCTGCATCTAGCTTGTCCAGTCTGCTTATAATTTTATATGTTTCTATAAGATCCCCCCTCATTCTTCTAAACTTCAGAGAATACGAGCCTAGTCTTTACAATCTTTCCTCATGTAACAGTCCCGCCATCCCAGGGATCAATCTTGTGAACCTACGCTGCACTGCCTCAATCACAAGGATGTTCTTCTTCAAATTAGGAGACCAAAACTGTACGCAATATTCCAGATGTGGTCTTACCAGAGCCCTACACAACTGCAAAAGAACCTCTCTTCTCCTATACTGAAATCCTCTTGTTATGAAGGCCAACATTCCATTAGCTTTCTTCACTGTCTGCTCTGCTGTACCTGCACGCCAACTTTCAGTGACCGGTGTACAAGGACACCCAGGTCTCGCTGTACCTCTCCCTTACCTAACCTAACCTCATTGAGATAATAATCTGCCCCCTTGTTTTTGCCACCAAAGTGGATAACCTCACATTTATCTATATTATACTGCATCTGCCATGCATCTGCCCACTCACTCAACCTGTCCAGGTCACCCTGCAACCTCCTAACATCCTCTTCACAGTTCACACTGCCACCCAGCTTTGTGTCATCCGCAAACTTGCTAGTGTTGCTCCTAATTCCCTCTTCCAAATCATTAATATATATGGTAAACAGTTGTGGCCCCAACACCGAGCCTTGCGGCACTCCACACACCACTGCCTGCCATTCTGAAAAGGATCCGTTCACTCCTACTCTTTCCTTCCGGTCTGCCAACTAATTTTCTATCCACGTCAACACCCTACCCCCAATACCATGTGCTGTAATTTTAGTCACCAGTCTCTTGTGCGCGACCTTATCAAAGGCTTTCTGAAAGTCTAGATACACGACATCCACTGGCTCCCCTTTATCCATTTTACTTGACAAATCCTTAAGAAATTCAAGGATGAGTCAAGCATGATTTCCCTTTCATAAATCCATACTGCCTTGGACTAATACATTTACTGCTATCCAAATGCCCCATTATTACCTCTTTATTAACTGAATCCAGCATCTTTCCCAACACTGAAGTCAGGCTAACTGGTCTGTAATTCCTCGTTTTCTCTCTCGCTCCTTTCTCTAAAAGTGGGATAACATTAGCTGTCCTCCAATCCACAGGAACTGATCCTGAATCTATTGAACATTGGAAAATGATCACCAATGCATCCTCTATTTCTAGAGCCACCTCCCTGAGGACCCTGGGATGCAGTCCATCCGGCCCAGGGGATTTATCATCCTTCAGTCCCATTGGCCTTCCCAATATTTCTCCCCTAATGAAAGTTTATTTCAGTTCCTCGACCCCCTTGGATCCTCTGTCCTCCAGTACTTCTGGGAGATTGTTTGTGTCTTCCTTAGTGAAGACAGATCCGAAGTACCTGTTCAACTCTTCTGCCATTTCCTTGTTGCCCATAATAATTTCACCCGTGTCTGCCTTCAAGGGACCCACATTTGACTTTGCTACTCTTTTTTCCCTTAACATATGTAAAGAAGCTTTTACTGTCCTTCTTCATATTCCTGGCCAGCTTCCCTTCATACTTCATCTTTTCAGCCCGTATTGCCCGTTTTGTTTCCTTCTGTTGTCCTATGAAAGTTTCCCAATCCTCTGGCTTCCGGCTACTCTTTGCTGTGTTATACATCTTTTCTTTTAGTTTTATTCTATCCCTAACTTCTCTTGTCAGCCACAGTTGCCTCCTACTCCCCTTAGAATCATTCTTCCTTTTTGGAATGAAATGATCCTGTGTCTTCTGGATTATGCCCAGAAATTCCTGCCATTGCTGTTCCACCGTCATTCCTGCTAGGATCCCTTTCCAGTCTACATTGGCCAGCTCCTCCCTCATGCCTTCATAGTCCCCTTTGTTCAACTGCATCACTGACATTTCCGATTTAACGTTCTCCTTCTCAAATTGCAGATTAAAACTAATCATATTATGATCACTACCTCCAAGCGGTTACTTTACCTCGAGTTCTCTTATCATATCTGGTTCATTGGACAGCACTAAATCCAGAATTGCCTTTTCTCTGGTCGGCTCCATTACAAACTGCTCTAAGAATCCATCTCAGAGGCATTCTACAAACTCTCTTTATTGAGGTCCTGAACTAACCTGATTTTGCCAGTCTACCTGCATAATGATATCCCCATCACCTCAGTGGCATTACCTTTGTTACATGCCAGTTTTAACTCCCGCGGCAACTTACACACTACATCAGGGCTACAATTTTGGGGTCTGTAGATAACACCAATTAGTGTCTTCTTGCCTTTGCAACTCCTCAACTCAATCCACAGTGACCTTGTCAGTCCCTATGTCTTCCCTCGCAAGGGACTGAATTCCATCCCTCACCAGCAGAGCCCCCTCCTCTGCTCACCTGCCTGTCCTTTCTATAGGATGTATAACCCTGAATATTAAGTTCCCAGACACGATCCTCCTGCAGCCATGTCTCGGTAATCGCCACAATGTTATATCTGCCAGCCTCTATCAGAGCCTCAAGCTCATCTACTTCTTATACTTTGCGCATTAAAATACAATACTTTTAATTCCTTAAGCATCTAATCCATTCACATCGATCCCTACTACACTTTGCCATACTCTCCTATCCCTTTGACTACCACGGCTTAAAACCCCTGCGCTCAAAGACGGACATGAACTGCTGAAGGAGAATGAGTCCATTAACGTGGATAGAAAATTAGTTGGCAGACAGGAAGGAAAGAGTAAGAGTGAACGGGTCCTTTTCAGAATGGCAGGCAGTGGCGAGTGGAATGCCGCAAGGCTCGGTGTTGGGGCCGCAACTGTTTACCATATATATTCATGATTTGGAAGAGGGAATTAGGAGCAACACTAGCAAGTTTGCAGATGACACAAAGTTGGGTGGCAGTGTGAACTGTGAAGAGGATGTTAGGAGGTTGCAGGGAGACCTGGACAGGTTGAGTGAGTGGGCAGATGCGTGGCAGATGCAGTATAATATAGATTTATGAGCCAATAAATGTGATCACATTTCACTGTGCCGACTGGTACATGTGACAAATAAATGTATTTTGCATCTTGTATCTTGTACCTCTGCTACAGTGACAACTACATTGGTGCTACCTCCTGCACTTGTGCAGAACTCGTGTAGGAAAGAACTGCAGGTGTTGGTTTGTTGAAGGTAGGCACAAAATGCTGGAGTAACTCAGCGGGACAGGCAGCATCTCTGGAGAGAAGGAATGGGTGACGTTTTGCGTTGAGACCCTTCTTCAGACTGATGTCACGGCAGTGGGTGGGACAGGGATAGAATGTAGTCAGAGACAGTAAGATTGGTGGAAGAACTGGGATGCTGGAGGGGTTGGAGAGAGAGAGAAAGCAAGGGCTATATGAAGGTAGAGAAGTCAATGTTCATACTATACATTTTATCTCTGTACCGCCCACTCCCCTGACATCACTCAAGAAGGGTCTCGACCCGAAACATAGAAACATAGAAAATAGGTGCACAAGGAGGCCATTTGGCCCTTCGAGCCAGCACCGCGATTCATGGTGATCATGGCTGATTGCCCCCAATCAATAACCCGTGCCTTGTCTCCATATCCCTTGATTCCACTAGCCCCTAGAGATCTATCTAACTCTCTTTTAAACCCTTCCAGTGATTTGGCCTCCACTGCCCTCTGTGGCAGGGAATTCCACAAATTCACAACTCTCTTGGTGAAAACGTTTTTTCTCAACTCAGTCCTAAATGGCCCTTTATTCTAAGACTGTGGCCCCTGGTTCTGGACTCACCCAACGTTGGGAACATTTTTCCTGCACCTAGCCTGTCCAGTCCTTTTAGAATTGTGTATGTTTCTGTAAGATCCCCCCTCATCTTTCTAAACACCAGTGAATACAAGCCTAGTCTTTTCAATCTTTCCTCATATGACAGTCCCACCATCCCAGTGATCAATCTCGTGAACCTACGCTGCACTACCTCAATCACAAGGATGTCCTTCCTCAAATTAGGAGACCAAAACTGTACACAATATTCCAGATGTGGTCTTACCAGAGCCCTATAGAACTGCAGAGGAACCTCTCTACTCCTATACAGAAATCATCTTGTTATGAAGGCCAACATTCCATTAGCTTTCTTCACTGCCTGCTGTACTTGCAGCCCAACTTTCAGTGACTGGTGTACAAGGACGCCCAGGTCTCGCTGTACCTCCCCCTTGCCTAACCTAAATCCCATTGAGATAATAATCTGCCCCCTTGTTTTTGCCACCAAAGTGGATAACCTCACATTTATCTATATTATACTGCATCTGCCACGCATCTGCCCACTCACTCAACCTGTCCAGGTCCCCCTGCAACCTGCTAACATCCTCTTCACAGTTCACACTGCCACCCAGCTTTGTGTCATCCGCAAACTTGCTAGTGTTGCTCCTAATTCCCTCTTCCAAATTATTAATATATATGGTAAACAGTTGCGGCCCCAATACCGAGCCTTGCGGCACTCCACTCGCCACTGCCTGCCATTCTGAAAAGGACCCGTTCACACCTACTCTTTGCTTCTTGTCTGCCAACCAATTTTCTATCCATGTCAACACCCAACCCCCAATAACATGCGCTCTAATTTTAGTCACCAGTCTCCCGTGTGGGACCTTAGGAGAGCCTTTCTGAAAGCCTAGATACATTACATCCACTGGCACCCCTTCATCCATTTTACTTCTCACACCCTCAAACAATTCCAGAAGATTATTGAAGCATGAACATCAGCCATTCCTTCTCTCCAGAGATGCTGCTGTCCCACTGAGTTACTCTAGCATTTTGTGTGCAGATGGGGTGTAACCAGGGGCTGGAGGAGAGTGAGCATCAGCCTCTCCAGGGACTTCATGATGTGTGAAGTCAGCGCCACTGATCTATAGTCATTAGAGGAGCTGGGATGCGTCCTCTTTGGTACAGGAACCAGGCAGGATGTCTTCCACAGCACTGGAACCCTCTCCAGGCTCAGGCTCAGGCTGAAGATATGCTGGAGTACTCCACATAACTGGCTGGCACACGCCTTGAGTACCCTTGGGCTGGGCGGGATTTGCTCAGGACCTTCCTCACCTGCTCAGCCTTGATGGTCAGGCTTGACAAAGAAATGGCAGATGAAGTGGACTGGAGGATTGAGGGGGCAGCAGGGGGGAGGGTGGGCAGAGACCCATCCATCAAATCTGTTAAAAAACAGGTTTAATTCTGGGCCCTCTTCAATACCAGCACATTCTTCCTCAGATATGGGTCCCTTAATTGTTCACAATGCTCCACAATCAGTTTGACCAGCGCCTGATAGAGCCTCAGCATTGCATCCCTTAGTTTTTTCATTCTAGTCATCTAGCATTGCATTGCGTTCCATACTACTTCCAGACATTTCACTATTCGGTAAGATACAATGAAGTCGCCCCTCATCCTTCTAAACTCCAGCAAGTAGAGGCCCAGTAACTTCACTCGTGGTCTAATGGACTTGACACAGCTGGATCTCCAGATGAGATGGAAGATGCCAAACAAAGGCCACAGGGCCACACATGTGCCACATCCAGCAAGACGAGAGCACCTTGCTCCTGATGACTAAGTACTCGGCCGCCATTTGTTTCCACTTGGCAAACTGCTCCAGCCACTTTGTGTCACATGCCCAGGTTCCTCTAAACAAGTTTGCCAGCACCTTCAGGTAGTCAGGTTTGATGGTGAAGAGAACCAGGTAGTTCAGGTTAGTTGCCAAAGAACATGGCCACAGTCTGGCTGTGATTGACTCAGACTCCTGAGATCAGTTCAATCTGATCAGAAATGCTGATCAATCTGCATACTGACAGTGACAGATTTCAAATGTTCATCCAGATATTTCTTATGTGTGATGAGATTTTCCATCTTCACCACCTTCTCAGGAAGTGGATTCCAAACTCCAATTACTGTTGAAATAATTATTTGTGTAGGAAGGACTTGCAGGTGCTGAATTATACCAAAGATAGACACAAAATGTTGGAGTAGCTCACTGGGCCAGGCAGCATCTCTGGAGAAAAAGAATAGGTGATGTTTCGCATTGGAATCCTTCTTCTGACTGAAAGTAGAGGTGGGGTGGGGTGGGGATGATTGTAGGCGCACAAAGGCCAGAACAAATCAGCGCCATCAACAGATGACCTCAGGAAGGGTGGAGCCCATAATGGTCCATTGTTCGCTGGGGAAGGGGTGGTAATGAGAGGGATACAAGGATGTGAACAGTGGAAGTGTTAGGATGTCTAGGGTGGGGATGGGGAGTTGAGAGTGGAGGGAATGGAGGAGATACTTGAAATTATAGAAGTCAACGTTCTTACCGCTGGGGTGTAAGCTGCCCAAGCAAAAATACGAGGTGCTGTTCCTCCAATTTGTGTGGCCTCACTCTGACAGTGGAGGAGGTCCAGGACAGACAGGCCAGTGTGGGAATGGCAAGGGAAGTTAAAATGTTTGACAACCGGGAGACCATGTAGGCCAAGGCAGACTGAGCGAAGGTGCTCAGCAAAACCATCACCAAGTCTGGGTTTGGTCTCACTGATATATTGGAGCACGTTGGGAACACCGGATATAGTAGATGAAGTTGGAGGAGATGCAAATAAATAAAGCTCCGTCTCACCCGAAAGGACTGTTAGCATCCTTGGATGGAGTCAAGGGAGGTGTTTTAATGACAGGTATTACATCACCTGCGGTTGCGGTGCAAAGTCCCCGGGGAGGGGATGGTCTGGGTGGGAAGGGATGAGTGAACCAGGGAGTTGAACCAGGGTGAAGGGAACGATCTCTGTGGAAAGCAGAAAGGGGTGAAGATGGGAAGATGTGACCAGTAGTGGGATCCCGTTGGAGGTAACGTAAACGGCAGAGGATTATGATGTCTGAAATAATGATTTATCTTTTTCTCCTCTTGCTTTAAACACTTGCTTTCTGGGGAATAACCTCATTATTTATTCAATCCATGTCCCACATAATTTTGTATAATTTAATCAAATGTCCTCCCACAGACCATGCAGTCTCTCCTCGTAACTGAAATGCTCTGTCCCAGGGCAACATCCTAATACATCTCCTCTGTGTTCCCTCCAGAGCAATCACACCTAATTGTAGAGAGGCCACACAATACTCCAGCTGCGGTTTAACAAGTGTTTATAGTGTCGCACCATAATCTCCCTACCCTTACATTCTTAAGCCTTGCCAATGAGGGCAAATATCTCATTTGTCTTCCTCACCACCTTATCTTTCCCTACTGCTTCCCTCCATGTCCAAGGATCTGTGGACTTCAGCCCCAAGCTTCCTTAGTACTCTACCAGCCCCTGCCATTCACTGTGCATGTTCTGACTTTATTAACCTGCCACAAATACTTCACCTCTCAACCACAATTGTAAACCTGCCTGAAATCACTGTGCAATTTCACAGGGAGCATTTTATTTAACTAATGGAGCTTGATGAAGAACTGTTAGAGATAGTAAATGAGGAACAACGGAAAGTTTATGAGCGTTTGAATATTTTGTCCAAAAATATATCCTAGAATAGTGTAATCATAAGCAGATACTCATACAGGAGTCTTGCCAAGAAGACAAACACATTAATTAATTATTTTGGGGTCACTTCTTCTACAAGGAGCTTTTGATCATAGCATCCAATGTGTGCTCATGAATTTGCAAAATGTGCTCCCAACAGGAAGCCCAAAGTTTAAAATTGATTGTGTGCAAGGAACACAAATGTATGCTTTGATATTCAAGGGGAGATTTATATGTAGAAATTCCAAATAAAAATTTAACACTTGTAACGTTGTTCACAGCTGCATAATGATTCGAGCAAAGCAGCACACTGAACCTGGGTGGTACGTACTAAACATTTTCTTGTCCGTATCCTGCATTGTAACAATGTCATAGAGGCTCTGCCAACCAGCTTCATACAAGAATTGCATTGTCCTGCGAGCACCACAAAAGTAAAAGGATATTTTATAGACAAAGTGCTGGAGTAAGTCTGTGGGTCAGGCAGCATCTCTGGAGAAAAGGGTGGGTGACACTTCTTCAGACTCGTTCCGACCTGAAACGTCGCCCATCCATTTTCGCTAAGTTACCCAAGGGGTGTAAGCTGCCAAGGGGTGTAAGATGTGTCTATCTTCGGTATAAACCCAATTTCCTTTCTAAAGATGAATATTTAACAGTTCCCTAGCTGTTAAATTGAAATTACCCAATTTAAGAAGGATGTTAATTTTTGATGATTTGCCATTTATATAAGATGCTGCAACACACCTGTCTACCTGTCAATTTGACTATGGTGCTCCAGGAACTCTATCCGTAACAATATCCTCTTCCAATTACATTAGTGAACGCTGACAGACATGCCACTTAATTGACAATAATGTTACCTCCTTATCATCCGATTGCATTTCTTTCAGAAAGGCGGCCTCATAGGATTGGTTTTGTAAAATGGGTAATTAGACTTTTTGTGTTATAAGGTCAGCAACAATTCCAGAGCTTCAAAGATCTGCATAGTATTTTAATTCAACATTTAATAGCCTTTATCTTAAGCATGCATGTACGTAAATTCTGTGTGGTGATTACATTTTCATTCAAAATCAAATTCACGATCAGGTGACATTCTTCTTCCTCCGCACTGAAACATGGCATGAAAACAAATGAATCCAAGAAAACTGGAGCAGGAATTAGTCGCCTGCACCCACAAACCTGTTCACCATTCAGTATGATCATGCTGATCTATTAACCATATAACAATTACAGCACGGAAACAGGCCTTCTCGGCCCTTCCAGTCCGTGCCGACCATTTATTTTCCCCTAGTCCCATCTACCTGCACTCAGACCATACCCCTCCATTCCCTTCCCGTCCATATACCTATCCACTTTACTTTTAAATGTTAAAATCAATCCTGCCTCCACCACTTCTGCTGGAAGATCATTCCACACAGCCGCCACTCTCTGAGTAAAGAAGTTCCCCCTCATGTTACCCCTAAACTTCTGTCCCTTAATTCTCATGTCATGCCTATTCTCGGTGTCAACTCTTTTTCTGTGTCAGTTCCACTTTCCTTCCATTCCCTGATGGTTCAAGAATGAATTGATCTTTACTTTAATTACTCCCAGTGTTCTAGCCTCCACTGGCAGCCTCAACACTCCCAGTGTTCTAGCCTCCACTGGCAGCCTCAACATTCCCAGTGTTCTAGCCTCCACTGGCAGCCTCAACATTCCCAGTGTTCTAGCCTCCACTGGCAGCCTCACCATACCGTGTTCTAGCCTCCACTGGCAGCCTCACCATTCCCAGTGTTCTAGCCTCCACTGGCAGCCTCACCATTCCCAGTGTTCTAGCCTCCACTGGCAGCCCCAACATCCCCAGTGTTCTAGCCTCCACTGGCAGCCCCAATATTCCCAGTGTTCTAGCCTCCACTGGCAGCCTCACCATTCCCAGTGTTCTAGCCTCCACTGGCAGCCTCACCATTCCCAGTGTTCTAGCCTCCACTGGCAGCCTCATCATTCCCAGTGTTCTAGCCTCCATTGGCAGCCCCAACATTCCCAGTGTTCTAGCCTCCACTGGCAGCCTCATCATTCCCAGTGTTCTAGCCTGCACTTGCGATTCCCTTGAACTCTCCCAGCGTTCTAGTCTACACACCCTTCTGGAGTAGAGAATGCCAAAGTTTCACCACCCCTACGAGAAGGAATTCCTACGCACCTCAGTTTTAAATGATACAAATGTGAGGTGGTGCACTGAATGAGGTCAAATGCAAGGGGAGAGTAGACAGTGTTTCCTAAGGCAGAAATGTTAAATAGTAGTGGGTATAACTTTAAGGTCAGAGGGGGAAATTTAAAAGGAGATTAAACTTTGTATATTAATGATTTGGATAAGGAGATTAAAGGCTTTGTTACGACGTTTGAGGATGATACGAAAATAGGTGGAGGGGCAGGTAGTGTAGAGAAAGCAGGGACTCGGCAAAAGGATGTGGACAGGTTGGGAGAGTGGGCAGGAAAGTGGCAGATGGAATGTAGTGTAGCAAAGTGTGGAGTCATGCATTTTGGTCGGAATAACTGTATAGACTATTTTCTAAATGGGGAGGGAATCCCGAAATCGGAGGTGCAAAGGGACTTGGGAGTGTTTGTGCAGGACTCCCAAAAAGTTAATCTGCAAGTCAAATCAGTAGTAAAGAAAGCAAATGCAATGCTAGCATTTATTTCAAGAGGGCTTATACAAAAACAGGGATGTTATATTGAGGCTCTATAAGGTGCTGGTCAGGCCGCATTTGGAATATTGTGAGCAATTTTGGGCACCATATCTGAGGAAGGATGTGTTGGCTCTGGATTCTGAGGGTTCAGAGACGGTTTACAAGAATGATCCCGGGAATGAGTAGGTTAACGTATAATGATGAGCATTTGACCGCACTCGGCCTGTATTCGCTGGAGTTTAGAAGAATGAGGGGGGACCTCATTGAAACGTACAGAATAGTGAAAGGCCTGGATAGAGTGGATGTGGAGAGGATGTTTCCACTAGTGGGAGAGTCTAGGACTAGAGGTCACAGCCTCAGAATTATAGAATGTTCTATTAGGAAGTTGAGGAGGAATTTCTTTAGTCAGAGGGTGGTGAATCTGTGGAATTCTTTGCCACAGAAGGCTGTGGAGGCAAAGTCAGTGGATATATTTAAGGCAGAGATAGATAGATTCTTGATTCGTACAGGTGTCAGAGCTTATGGGAACAAGGCTGGAGAACGGTGTTAGGAGGGAGAAATAGATCAGCCATGATTGAATGGTGGAGCGGACCTGATGGGCCAAATGGCCTAATTCTGCTCCTATCACATAATCTTATGACTTTATGATCTTATGTAAACATATTGCAAACAGTGACAACTCACTGACAACACCTGTCTTAAGGTTCACTGTTCTTGCACGGTCATGAATATCCAGAAATTCAAACTACAATTCCTTGATTAATGCTTGACCATTGATCCTGCAGCAACAATTGGCCATGCCCGCTGGATATTGGTCTTCCCAGTAATTGGTGAGTCTCTCCCTCCTTGACCTGATTCCTACTACAAGAACATCCAGGGAGACCATAGAATCACTGGAGGTAGGAAAGTTCTGATCAGCACCAACGCTACAAAATCTCAAAGGTGTGAAGAAACAGCCAATTGGGTTTTATCTGCTTCTTTTTGGTGAGGTAAGGGTGGGGGTGGGGGATGGAGGAGGAGAGTGGGTGTGGAGCATGGAGGTAACCATAGAACAATCCATAAAGTTAAATGGCTGTTGGTGCTTTGAAAGGCGAGTGGGGAAATATTTCACTTAAACATCAGAATGGAGATTAAATTCCTGTTGGGAACATCAGTACAATGGATTTGTTTTTGTGCAAAAAAAGAAGATTACAGGATAACGCACCTTGGTTGCACCTCAAATTCACATTGACAATGGGATTGTATAAATAGTCGTGACGGCACCAGGAAGACATGAAGCACGTCAATGTGAAGCACAGATGGATGTGCCCAGTCCAATCTCCTGATCTTCTGCCTCACCTGCTAATAATTGCTCATGTCAATTGTACATTATTGACCATTAATTGATCCATTTCCTAGGCTGACCAATTTTCATGTTGTATGATTGAAATTTACTGTGGCAGATTGTTTTAAGTTTCAAACATCCATCAACTTTGCTTGATCTATTCCGCGTTTGCAGAGAAAACCCCCGTTAATTTCAACTGACAGGATACCGCACTGATTCATCATTTTATTCCAATAAAGAAAAACATTTCTGGAAGTTACAGATATATTTTGCAGCCAATCTAACAATACTTTATAACATCATTCAATGTTGCATATCTGAAAATTGCTCTTGATTAATTATTTTTTTATTGACGGTATTTGGTCTAGGTTTAAGACATGTATTCAGCAATCACAGAAAAAGACAGATAGCTACATTCACCTTTGATATCCTGCTGGATTATAAAATCTAATACAAAACTCTCTTCTGCTAATCAGTTTCTAAAAATATTCGATTCAAAGTAATTTGCTGACAATGTTCGGTTTAAACAAATTCAAGAAATAATGGACACAATAGTTTGGAGATAGAGCACGGAAACAGGGCCTTTCGGCCCACTGGGTCCGCGCCGACCAGCGATCCCCGCACATTAATGCACACACTATCCTATACCCACTAGGGCCAATTTTTACATTTACCAAGCCAATTAACCTACATACCTGTACGTCTTTGGAGTGTGGGAGGAAACCGAAGATCTCGGGGAAAACCCACGCAGGTCACGGGGATGGAACCCGGGTCTCCGCTGCTGCATTCGCTGTAAGGCAGCAACTCTACCGCTGCGCCACCGTGCACAGTAGTGCAGGGTTTGGATCCATTCAATTCAATGGACAGTCACGTCATGACAGTCTCAGTTAAACACCCATAAGCTTCAAGCTTGAACATTGACAAAGATTAGAATATGGATGGTGTAAATTTAAAGAGCATTGTCATTTCCCCAAATATTCATTATCAGATACATTAGCCTGCAAAATACTGATCTTGTGAACAGCAAAAAACTATTTCCACTCCTGTCAACAGAATCTAGTATCTTGGGAATGTGAACAGGCATTCAGCTAACTGTGTTTTCTATCACTGCTATATCATTACATGTACTAGTATTGAGAATTACACCTTCTTGGCATTTTTTTTCGTACTGAAACTTGGAACGAGAATAAGAATAACAAAAGTATGTATGCAATGTTTCTTTTTAAAGTCAGTGTATTGAGCAACTACATGCAGTTTTGAGACACTGTAGTTTTTATGTTATGTACTAGATTAATTAGGACAGGAAAGCACACCCAGAGATGTCACCATATGTCATCCCCGGCACTGCTTCTGGTACTAGCTCTCTCTCTGTTCTTGATCCGCAACATCTCCATAATGCTGCGAGCATAAATATCTCGCAAATTAACGTTGACAACCGGGTCAAATGCTGTATTCTTGGTGAGCCTCTTCAGAGCATCGTGGTGTCGAAGGGCTGCATCTTTCATCTTCAAGGTGAAGTAGCAAGTGGAGAACCTATCATTGATAATAGCAATGGGTAGCGACAAGACCAGAATACCAGCCAAAATACATAAAAAGGCAATTATCTTTCCGATTGTGGTTTCCGGCCGGATATCCCCGTAGCCCACGGTAGTCATGGATGTTGTTGCCCACCACCATGCACAAGGGACGCTGGAGAACATTGTACCGGGGACCGTGTGCTCCACGGCATACTCCACTGTGGAGAAGATGGAAATACCCACAGAGAGAAAAAGCAGAAGTAGGCCAACTTCTTCGTAACACAGAGCGATGGTCATTCCTAGGGATTTCAGACCTGTAAAATGAAAGTTAATATGCCAGTAATGATCAAGCATTCCATACATTATGTCAGATAATTATATTGGTCCACCACATGTCTAATTTTGTAGGGCACGGTCAGCTAATATTATGAATGGTAAGTTCTCTGTGAGTTTGATGAATTGCAGCAAGCTTCTTTCCATCTGGTGCAAATGTGTTTGAGATTTTGCTGGGTGGTTTTGGTTATATTTCTGATTGTATAAAAAACAATTTACCTTTATAAAAAATGGAAAAAATAATAATATAGAAGCACAATTATTAAGCAAGGATTAACATAAATAATACTGATTATGTATATCTACAAAGAACAAAATGATTTTTATTATGTCAACAATGAACACGTATCTTTTAAAAAAAATTATGTAATTGCTTCTAACTAATAAAAAAACTTAACCAAAAAAAAATAAAATAAAAAACAATTTATTTATGATTATAAACATTCCAATTGTAATAAAAAACGGTAATACTTTAAGCGACAATCTATGAAAATATGTTTACATTCAAATAGTAATTCTAAAATAGAATTTAAGGATGTTGGTAACCAAAATGAATAATCCACTCTGTGGACTGTAAGATAGCTTCATTTTGGGAGAAATTTTTATCAAAGATTTCCTTCCAGCGATTTTATGACAGACTTCCCTTCAGACTTCAATGGCCCGCCCCCCCCAACCCCACCCCCCACACCTGTGAAATCGGTAGGAGGGAGCCTTGTCTGAACCTTCATCTCCTGCTCGCTCCAAAGCCCGGGAACCGGTCAGGATGGAGTCCACCATGGCGGTGGCAATGCATGCTGGACAAAGGCCTGATTTCAAGATGGCGGCGGATGGAGGAGATGATCAGCTGTGGGTTCACCTCCTGTGCTCTTGGAGGTGCCATGGGGGTTCAGAGGTCAGCTGCAGGAGGTGCCCGGAACATGGAGGCCGAGTGATGATGCGGGAGGCGAGGAGACAGCGGGTGGAGGTGTTGGTGAAGTGGGCCGCTGGAAGCCTTGCAGTGGCCGGGCCATCAAATGGATCCGGTGGCCACTGGACGCTCCACTGAGGCCCAGTGAGTGGATCAGCCACGGCCTGCAGCAGCATAGAGTGGCAGAGCAGTGGTCACCGACAACATCACCAGGCCAGTCCAACCCTTACAACGCTCACCCAGTGCAGCTGCCAGGAAAATGGGCCTTTAAGGTCCAGATACGATACTGTACTATTAACATAGAAACATAGAAAATAGGTGCAGGAGGAGGCCATTCGGCCCTTCGAGCCAGCACTGCCATTCATTGTGATCATGGATGATCGTCCCCAAACAATAATTTATAAATCAGAGCATTGAATATAGTAGTAGGGAAGTAATGTTAAAATTGTACAAGGCATCGGTGAGACCAATTCTGGAATATGGTGTACAATTTTGGTCACCTAATTATAGGAAGGATATCAACAAAATAGAGAGAGTACAGAGGAGATTTACTAGAATGTTGCCTGGGTTCCAGCAACTAAGTTACAGAGAAAGGTTGAACAAGTTAGGTCTTTATTCTTTGGAGCACAGAAGGTTAAGGGGGGACTTGATTGAGGTCTTTAAAATGATGAAAGGGATAGACAGAGTTGACGTGGATAAGCTTTTCCCATTGAGGGTAGGGAAGATTCAAACAAGAGGGCATGACATGAGAATTAAGGGACAGATGTTTAGGGGTAACATGAGGGGGAACTTCTTTACTCAGAGAGTGGTGGCTGTGTGGAATGATCTTCCAGCAGAAGTGGTGGAGGCAGGATCGATTTTAACATTTAAAAGTAAAGTGGATAGGTGTATGGACGGGAAGGGAATGGAGGGGTATGGTCTGAGTGCAGGTAGATGGGGCTAGGGGAAAATAAATGGTCGGCACGGACTGGAAGGGCCGAGAAGGCCTGTTTCCGTGCTGTAATTGTTATATGGTTATATGGTTATACTAACTCGTGCCTGCCCTCTCCCCATATTGAGAACTGTGAAACTTGCAGATGTTGGTACCAGAAATGTGACAACGCTTTGTGTACTGCCTCGGTGAAGTCTTTGCACTCCAAACGCTGCACGTTTGTACTTATCTATGATTGGGTATATCTATAATCTCATTTTACCGGATTGTATGCAAAACAAAGAATTTCACTGTAACTAATACTGTACGTGATAAAAAATATCATTGTATATTTCTCGCAGTTACTTATTTGCACCTATGGTTTGGGGACAACACGAATCTCTGACCTGACCAAGGATTTCACCTGTAAAACAGGAAGGATTGTACCATTCCCAGTATGTTAAAGATGAACGGAGTTCCTCAGTTTATGAGTATACATTTGAGTGCATAATACTATTTTCGATGAAGTACAATGTTTATTTCTTAAAAGGAAAACTAACTTAAGTATGAGTGTGTAGGAAGGAACTGCGGATGCTGGTTTACACCGAAGACAGACATAGAATTCTGGAATAACTCAACGGGTCAGGCAGCGTCTCTGAAGAAAAGGAATCAGTGACGTTTCAGGTAAACACCCTTCTACAGACCTGAAGAAGGTCTCGACCCAAAACATTGCATATTCTTTTCTCCGGAGATGTTGCCTGACCTGCTGAGTTACTCCAGCATTTGTGTATATTTTAAATTAAGTATGATATTTACTATAACTTTTAGTTTAGTTTAGTTTAGAGATACAGCATGGAAACAGGCCCTTTAGCCCACATCGACCAGCCATCCCCGCACATTGACACTATCCTACACACAGACGTGACAATTTACACTCATACCAAGCCAATTAATGTACAAACCTGTCCATCTTTGTAGTGTGGGAGGAAACCGAAGAGCTCAGAGAAAACCCAGGTGGTCACGGGGAGAATTTGCAAACTCCGCACAGAGAGCACCCGAGTAGTGGGGATTGAACCCAGATCTATGGCGTTGCAACTCTACCGCTGCATCACCTTGCCACCCAACAATTTTAGAAAAACATTTTAATTCAAAATGGATCAAACGCACCAGCTGACAGCACATCATCACTGTGATTTGGCAGCTGTGAAAATCAAGCAATAATGTCTTCCCAAAATTGATCCACATGTTTGTAATCCAGCAAATTACCCTCAAACGTCTTTAAAGCCTGTCATATCACGGCTATTAATCGGATTAAAAGCCTGTCATATCACGGCTATTAAGGGGAAAGGGAAACGATGTCTTGACCTGAAATGTCACCTATTCCTTTTCTCCAGGGATGCTGTCTAACCCGCTGAGTTACTCCAGCCTTTTGTGTCTGACAGGATAATTGAACGCATCAGCCAAGTACAAGGGCAATCTATCTTCGACTTAAACCGGCATGTGCAGTTCCTGTTGACTAATATCCCGTTAGTTGTGTCTCTTGCCACACATGGCACTCAATGGAGCAAGGGAGGATTGATTTCCAGACAGGGCAATGCATTGGTCAATTATGATTCCATCCCTGGAATGCACAAGATGGTCTACTCATGTGAAAAAATATAAAAAACTGAACCGTCAAAGTGAACAGCTAAATATATTTGCAGCGTGATAATGCAGCATCTTGCATGAAGCTCACTTGATATGTTATTTTACTTGATATAAACACACATTTTCTAGCTTCTGTATAATAAATTGCATTTACTGGGGTGGGAGATTGCAACCTTCACGTGGTCCGCCCTGTTTCGACGAATGCAATCAACCTGGCGTGCACAATCAAGTAAGATCAAATAGAACTATTTGTCCTGCAACGTTAGGCTGTGTACGCCATACGCAAGAAGAAGAAGAAGAATTGCAGTTACTAATTTGGCTGCACACAATCAGGGATACTCCCTTTGTTCGACCCAAGCCTTCCCTGGCTCCAATTTGGTTTCTCTTTGCCAGTCCTGATAATGAATCTCAGACCTGAAACATTAACTCTTTCTCTTTCCACAGATGTTGCCTGATCTGATGAGTGTTTCCAGCATTTTCTGTTTCGGCAGAGCTTGCATCAGGAATTGATTGGGAAGCAGAACCCTGACATGTCCATCTACACTCCCAGAAACAGGAATACACTGACAAACAAGCATCATATTTGGGAAAAGATATTATAATGAAATTCCTTGTATGTTGCAAAACATACTTGGCGAATAAAGTGTGATTCTGATTCTGAGATTAATTTCCATATTTATTCCTATTATAAGGAAACTGAATTGAGCCTATCTTACAGCTGAATGGTGTGTACTGTCACTGCAGGAACAAGAAGCTCATTGTTACTTGTGAACCTATCTTGCTTGTGTTTGTTTAATTAATGTATGGCACTTACAAAGAATGTATAATATTTAAGTCGGAAGGAACTGCAGATGTTGGTTTACACCGAAGATAGACGTAAAATGTTGGAGTAACTCATCGGGACAGGCAGCATCTCTTGAGAGAAGGAAGGGGAGACTCCCTCTCCCATGATTCTCAGTCGGCAAGCACCAGGGAGCCTGCTCCATATACATTAGACTCCGCACAGCTCCATGTGGGTGGTCTGCTTTATATCATCCACTTTGCCTAAATATCAGGAAGCATTTAATAACCTCTTTATTATTGTCCATCCGAACCCCATGTGAGGGTTTGGAATGGATAGGATGGTAATAGTTATGTGTTATGGTAAAATCATAACACAATTGCAGTATCCTCAGTAGCAAATGTATTGTGGGATATTGTCCACAGCTCCCTAAAACTGGTATCACAAGTAGATAGAGTGGTGAAGAAGGCTGATGATATACTTGTGTATATCAGTTGAGGTGTTGAGTACAAGTTGGGAAGTCATGTTGCAGATTTATAAACCTTTGGTCAGGGCACGTGTCAAGTGTTGTGTACAGAAGTGCTGAAATACAGGATGAATGTGGAGACCTTTGAGAGGGTGCAGAAGAGGTTCTCCAGGATGGTGCTTGTTTAGAGGGTATTAGCGTTTGGACAGACGTGGAATATTTTCTCTGGAGCACGGAGGCTGAAGGAAGACCTGAGAATATTTGAAATTATTAGTAGCATAGATAGGATAGGTAGTAAAAAATGTTTTTCCAGGACGAAAATGTCAAATACTGTAATAGAGGTCATAGCTTTAAGGTGGGGGAGGGGGTTAAAGAAAATTAACGAGGTACAATTTTACACAGAGTGTGGTAGGTGCCAGGAATGCCAGGCAAGCTGATGGAAGCAGATGCAAAAACAATATTGAAGAGGTGTTCTGGCAGTCACATGAACATCACAAAATACGGAGCCATGGAAGTTGTTCCAATAATTTAGGGTGCTATTATAATGTTTTGATGAAATGTATGTGATGATTTAATCATGAAAAAAGAGATATAAATCATACTAGTCACACGGGAGGCCTGGTCCACCCAATGCAACCCATTCCCCAACGCAATATTCCACCACTCACCTGTTCCCCCAACACAACCCGTTCCCCCGTGTGGGGGAGGGAGGTGTAGGGGTGTGGGGGTGGGATGGATGTGGGGAAGGGGGTGGGGTGGGGAAAAGGGTCGCAGAAGCAGCCCGCACACTGCTCTCTCCCTGCACGCTGCTCAACACACTCCGCTCCTTCAGCTTTATTCTCCTCACCGCCGGTGATTGACAGCGGGTGCCAGAAGGGGCAGTTTTTACACAGCACAGGAGAATGACGAGTAAGGTGGCAAAACATCGTAGCGCTATCGGGTACTGTTTTTGCGCAAATTTAAAAACAACACAAGCCAGAAGATGACAAATGAGAGTTCTACAACTATCTAGATGGCTCTTAAAATACCCGGGTGTGTTGATTTGAATGCATGTCACAAACACTATATACAGCTTGCTCATTTCCTTGTTACTCAGCCAGTGTAACCATGCTTTTGTTTAGGAGCACACATTGACAATCATATACTGCAATTGGTAACTGGTGTTAAACCAGCGGGCACTGTTTCAAGGTGATTGCTATTGTAACTGGGGCAGATGCGAACAGTGGTGTAGGATATGAATTTGACCCAGAAAGTAAGAGGAATTATATAACGCAGAATAAAGGCGCTGTCCTTTAATAACTGTGGTGGTAAGGGTTTGGAATGCCTCACTTTGACGTGGGGTTTTAAGTGCATCCGCATTTTAAAGAGGCCTGCAATTGGAAAAACTCTGGATGAGAAAAGCTCACAGAAGAACCTGATGGCTTGGGGTATCGGAATCCCAGATGAAGCTGTAAATGTCGTTGTGAAGCTTTCAGAGAAGAACAGGTCAACAGCCATGAAAGATAATTACGCAACTTGAAAGAAAAGGAGAAGATTGTTGCATTGAAATCATATTTTACCCTCTAAACGTTCTCTGAAAATGTCACATCACTCCCAGTCAGAATTCCTGGAAGTATTTGTGAGGCTGGCCAAACATACATGAGAAACAGTGCTAAAAGTGGTTTACACCGTGGCTCACAGTCTAAAGAGGGACCTGTGAATAGGTGACGTTTCTCCAGACCTGTTACTCTTTCCTTTTCTCCAGAGATGTTGCATGACTCACTAAGTTAAGGGCCTGTCCCACCAGCATGCAACTCTATGCGATGAACGCGATTAAACCGGCAGCGGGGGCCGCGCGGAGGTCAGGTGATCCCCTGTACAGGGCCGTTCCCACCAGCATGCGTCTGCATGCGGCAAGCGCAACTAAACCGGCAGCGAGGGCCGCGCGGAGGTTGGGTGAGTGGCGCAACGCGGCGCAAAGCGAGGCGAACTTGAAGCAAGTCCAAGGTAAGTTCGCCAGGACTTAGAGGGGCACACAGAGAGGGGCACCGAGACACACACACTTACAGGGCCACGGAGCCACACACATAGAGGGTCACGGAGGCACTTACAAATAGGTTCACGGAGGCACGATGTCCGGGCGGTGTGTAAATGTCGAGGCGACTGCGAGCCGACAAGCCGTTGCCGCGCGGGATTTTTGGACATAGTCGGTTTTTCGGAGCCCCGCGCGGTGTCGGGACGAACTCAGGACGAACTCCGCACAATTCCGCGCGGCTCCGGTGATCGAAGTGGGACCGGCCCCGCGACGCCGGACGGCTCAAGCGACCACGTTAGGTCACGCTAATCGCATAGAGTTGCATGCTGGTGGGACAGGACCTTTACTCCGGCATTTTGTGTCACTTGTCGGTATAAACCAGCATTTGCCGTCCCTTCCTTCACAAAGAGAGACTTACAAAATTCCCAGTGAGGCCTCAGCTAAGGTAATGCAGCTGGAACAATGTTGCTATCCGAGAGACAAAAAATGACGTCAGCCCTTAATACATCCTCCCCACCATAGACAGACAACATCAGCATGCAATGGGCATCACATGCAGAGAGTGTACACTAAGAGACAGGAAAGTTACATTGCGGATCTGGTGAATGAGGCTTGGAGAATGTTCTGTGTGCCAGGAGAACCATCAGGGCCATTTTACAAAACACACAGTGAGCATTTTAGCAAGGTTAGAATGAAAGCTGGTGTGATTTGGTGGGGAAGGATGGGGAGAGAGAGAATACAGTGTCTGAAGAAGGGTCTTGACCCGAAACGTCACGCATTCCTTCTCTCCAGAGATGCTGCCTGTCCCGTTGAATTACTCCAGAATGTTTTTCTTTGGTGCAAAACCATATAACCATAAAACCATATAACAATTCCAGCACGGAAACAGGCCTTCTTGGCCCTTCCAGCCCGTGCCGACCATTTATTTTCCCCTAGTTTCATCTAACTGCACTCAGACCATACCCCTCCATTCCCTTCCCGTCCATATACCTATCCACTTTACTTTTAAATGTTAAAATCGATCCTGCCTCCACCACTTCTGCTGGAAGCTCATTCCACACAGCCACCACTCTCTGAGTAAAGAAGTTCCCCCTCATGTTACCCTTAAACTTCTGTCCCTTAATTCTCATGTTATGCCCTCTTGTTTAAATCTTCCCTACCCTCAATGGGAAAAGCTTATCCACGTCAACTCTGTCTATCCCTTTAACTCTGTCTATCTAAAATGCACGCACACACACACACATATACACACAGCCACATATAACCCAGAGCGCGCACACACACACCTCATATAACATGGAACAACTTCCACGGATCCATATTTTGTGATGTTCATGTGACTGCCAGAACACCTCTTCAATATTGTTTTTGCATCTGCTTCCATCAGCTTGCCTGGCATTCCTGGCACCTACCACACTCTGTGTAAAATTGTACCTCGTTAATTTTCTTTAACCCCCCACCCCCTCCCCCACCTTAAAGCAATGTCTTCTACTACAGTATTTGACATTTTCGTCCTGGAAAAAATAATGTTACTACCTATTCAATCTATGCTACTAATAATTTCAAATATTCTCAGGTCTTCCTTCAGCCTCCGTGCTCCAGAGAAAATATTCCACGTCTGTCCAAACGCTAATACCCTCTAAACAAGCACCATCCTGGAGAACCTCTTCCGCACCCTCTCAAAAGTCTCCACATTCATCCTGTATTTCAGCACTTCTGCACACAACACTTGACATGTGCCCTGACCAAAGTTTTATAAATCGGCAACTTGACTTCCCAACTTATACTCAACACCTCAACTGATATACATAAGTATATCATCAGCCTCCTTCACCACTCTATCTACTTGTGCTACCAGTTTTAGGGAGCTATGGACAATATCCCACAATAGGGAGTGGGAGTGGCGGTGACGTCTAACGGCAGCGGTTCGTCTACAGTCGTCCGTCTTTTTTTTTAATTTTTGTCTTGTTAAATGCAGGTCTTGAGCTTAGTTCTTTATATTTTTTAGCAGTGTATATGTGGGGGGTGGAGGGGGGTACGTGGGGGAAACCGTTAGTCTCTTCCCTGTACGGGGACCCGACTTTTTCCCTGTCGGGTCTCCGGTGTCGTTGGGCCTAACATCGTGGAGCCGGCAGCAGCCTCCGACCGGGACCAGCCTGAGGGCTCCAGTTACGGAGCCTGCGGACCTGACATCGCGGAGCTGGCCATCTTTGGAGTGGGGAGAGCTGTGGTGGCGCTCGGCTGCGACCCGACTTTGGAGCTTCGGAGGCTCCGGCTGCAGGCTCGGTGGACAGGAACATCGGGAGCTCCAGGTCCCTGTTGGGAGACGGCTTTTTGGAGCTCCTGCAACGGCAACTTCTCCCGCTGGAATCGCGGGGTTAAAAGGACACGGAGCGGGGCCGTACATCGCCCGGCACGGGTTAGCGGCCACGGAACTTACCAACGTTCGCCGGGGGCTCTAACATCGGCGCCCCAGTTCACATAGAAGCTGCAGTTGGACTGCTGGACCGTGGGCGAAGAACAAAGGGAAGAGATAAGACTTTGCCTTCCATCACAGTGAGGAGGTGTTGGAGATTCACTGTGATGGATGTTTGTGTAAACTGTGTTAAGTGTGGGTCTTGGGTTGTTTTGTAATGTAAAACAAAAAACTGTGGAAAATGCAATTTTGGTCAAACTTGTTTGAATGACAATAAATAGCATTCTATTTTATTTTACTTCGGAGTCACGTGAGTGACTACGTGAAGAACCCCGTACAGCCGTTCGTGCGTCATTACGTCAGACGTTTTTCGTGCAGGCGACTGTGGAGCAGCTCAGCTCCTCCATGGTAAGTCTAAAAAAGTTGCAGGTAAGTGTTATTTTTTCTTACCTGTTCTAGGTCTCCTGCAGGAACCTCCGGGGTTTTTGCAGTGGATGTTCGCGATGACCGACGAGGGAACCAGCCTAGGGCTTTGGGGGGGGAAACCCTGGTCCGACCGCGGAAGCGGAGAGCTGGGAAAGTCGGGTTCGCGATCGGAGTCACTGATAACGCGGTCAGTGACTCCACAGGTTGGGTTCCCGGGTAGGGGAAACCCGAGAATAGTGCGGTTTTAGACCGCAGTAGTCCCTAGGGGATGGGGCTTAACGGACCTGAACGGTCTGCCTGGGTTCCCGGTGGAGGGGAAACTCAAGCATATGCGGTTCTAGACCGCAGTAGTCCCCAGGACATGGGGTTAAAATTAATTTAAATGGTTAAACTGGGTTCCCGGTGCAGGGGAAACCCAGGTATATGTGTGGTTCCCAGACCACAGTAGTCCCCAGCGCATGGGGTTAAGACAAACCTAAATGGTTAGGCTGGGTTCCCGGTGCAGGGGAAACCCAGGTATATGTGTGGTTCTCAGACCACAGTAGTCTCCAGGTAATGGGGTTAATTCACATAAATCATTAGCCTGCGTGCCAGGAGGGTACCGTGGGTATATATTTATATATATATATTATATTTATATGGATTCCTGGTGAGGGGAAATTCACCTATGGGGTTCCCAAACTACAATAATCCCCAGGATATGGGGACAACTGACAAAATAGTCAGTACAATTGGGAAAGTTGGGAGATTTCACCTCTGGGAATTAATTTAGAGAGCAGCACTTTTGGGAAGGGCTGCTTCATGGGAATGTCAAGTTATGGCAGTGCCAGCCTATGGGAAAGGCTGTGTCAGCAGTATCTTTGTTTAGGACTGCTAATGGGGATGCCAAGCTATGGTAGGCTAGCCTGATGGAGAGGCTGTGCCAGCAGTGCCTTTGCTCAGGACTGCTCATGGGGATGCCAAGCTATGGCAGGCAAGCCTATTGGAGAGGCTGTGCCAGCAGCACCTTTGATCAGGGCTGCTTATGGGGATACCAAACTATGGCAGGCTAGCCTATTGCAGAGGCGGTGCCAGCAGTACCTTTGCTCAGGACTGCTCTAAGGGAATGCCAAGTTATGGTAGGCTAGCCTATTGGAGAGGTTATGCCAGCAGCACCTTTGCTCAGGGCTGCTTGATGAGAATGCCAAATCTATGGCAAATACTGGGCTATGGGAAAGTCCGGGCCAGCAGCAACTTTGTTCGGGGCTGCTTCATGGGCACCAGGGGTACCTTGTTAGGGCTGCTTTATGGGAATAGCAGTTTAGTAGGGTATTCCCTTTCACAGTGATCATGGGGGATGAGGAGGCATTGTTAGGTTAAGGCAATATAACAGAATGATGACAAAAGTATTCAAAGTAAACTATACACAGTTTTAAAAGCGCTTGTGCTAAAATCCGCTGTCTAGTCTCAAACTATATTTGAGAAATTGGGCTCCTCTATCCAGTTAGATTAAGTCCTATCAAATAGATTTGTAGGATGTTGGGATTTACTTTTAGGTATTCAATTGGCCATGATGCCGGCCTGGGCAACAGATTGCAGTCAATAAGACTTTGGTAACAGTTGTTGGTATAAAACAGTTATAGTCGTTGGATTAATTGTTAAGTGCATAGATGCAATTCAGGTGTGTAAGTACCTGCAACAGTTATTTTGTTAAATGGTTAATTAGTAAGTGCCATCTAGGTCATTGTTAACGCCAGCTGAAATTAATAATGTCACGATGATGGACAAACAGTGTTCATTACTGCTCTAGTAGTTGTTAGGTAAACCTTTTATTCTATTGCAAATTGGTGCTAATGGCCTAAATGGGAAATGGTGTCAGCAGGGCTTTGTAGCAGGCCTGCTTTATGGCTCCCTCATGTAAGAGGTGAGCATGTGGGATTGGTATAGTTTAACGCCGAGTCTGAGGGTATAGCCATAGAGCATGCCCAAGAGATCGGGGCATGTGCCAGAGGTCTAGGCCTGGCAAGAAAGTTACCATCCCAAACACAATATGCAGTGAACACCGCTTTCAGGGGATATTACAGTTGGCTGCCGAATCTTCTATTCAGGTAAGACTTTTCCATAGGAGTAACCTGGAGGGCGAAGCACAAGCTATTGGAACAAGCAAGGTTTCATAGTTTTGGCAACAATGCATCCCATGTCTTTTTTGGCAGTAGCGGTTCACTGAAGTTGCTGGCAGCATGAAACCTGGCCAGAGGTTCCATGCACTGGACTTGTGCTACTCTACAATTAAGGGACCACTTGCAGTTTGGTAGGTGTATACTTAGTTATACAGTACAAATGATTGAGACATTATCAGCTACTTTGAACGGTAAATGTAAAATGTACAATATTGGTTTTCAAGCAGATTAGAGTGGACAGGTTCAGTATAAGGACCAAGATTGTCTTGCTAGACTGGCTCGGAAATCGGGCCACAGTTGCTATTTAAGGTAGTTACCAAGTAGCTGAAAGATCATCTCGAGTTTGGAGATGGAACAGATTTGCATGACTTGCCCAAAAAGTTCTGTTATTAGTATCAACTATTTATAGACTCTACGGGCATTGTATGGGCTATAGAGTGATTGGACAAATAAGCATATTGTCATGCTCATGTTCAGGTTGATGCATTGTGATGATGGCATATGTTAGTCACGAGGGTGCAATCGGTTAAAGAATCACTGGAATGGTTACATAGTTTTGTTGCCACAGGAGAATCATCAAGTGTGGGTAATGGCAGCACAGAGTTGGTGTTGAATCGCACTGTATTATGAAATTCTGGTTCAATGGAACACCTAATATGAATATATGTATATGTGTATACATATGTATGTTGGTTTCATGTTTATTTCACTGGTTGCAAAATATTTGGCATAGCAGTGGTGAAAGATACATTCTCGCCAAAAGGAGCAGGAGGGTCTTTTATGGCTACCTCCATTTTGTCTCATCAATCAAGGTTTCAAATAAAGTCATTAAGAGGCTTTAAGTTCCTATTGTGTGATTATGCAAATTGATTCCCGATTTGTTGCAAATAATTATATAACCTTATTGGTTATTTTAAACTTGAATTTGCTTGTTCAGCCTGAGGTTTCGGAAATCAGATGTTGCATGATAAACTCAAAGTTATGTTCTGCAGGTCTAACAAACTGCCTAAGGTTTGGGTTGTTACATCTATCCTTCTATGTGTTCAAAGTGTTTGCATAGCACCAAACGGCTGAATTTCTTTTCCAGGAGATGAAAGAGTTTGTTATGCTTATGTTCCATGGAAAATGGTATTGATTGCTAATGTTTCAAGTTCATGCTTAATGATTGTCTGTTACTTATGGAGTTATACGGCCATTAATTGGCTCGATGAGCTTCCTCATTGAATTGGCTGTAGCAAACGAGACTCACTCTGTCGGGTCCACAACGGTTATCAAGGGGTAGGATATCTTCAACATGGGTCCCAGGACCAGTATAATGCCATATGCGATGTTGATATTTGTGAACACTATTTCACCAGGAGGCAGCAACTATATCCTTAAATTTGGCTGGATTAGGTAGTTATCCTTCTGGCTCTGGTTTAGTGCAGCAGGTTCAGTCGCTAAATAATTGTGATGGTACAGGATGATAATGTCTGTAAATTATAATATATAATATGTTATAAAGACTTGAGCAGACCAGAAGGGGGTCAGGTCTCAAAATAGTCACAGGCATACCAGGGGACCTTTGATAAGGTAAGCACACATGTATACAACCATATGTCAAGGTCATCAAGAACCTTGGAGTTCTGGACTAGCAATGTTGTTAGTCACAAAGAATTTGGGAGAACGTATTGTTCATGGCATTCCAGATGAGGAAAACGGAGTTATGTTATGTACTAATGGATTCTGTTTCCAGATCTCATTCCACCAGGGCTGCTACAACATCAGCAGCAAGGGTATTTATGTTCCGCTGGGTCGCATTGTTGCGGCTGGAGTATGGTCCATCGAATGAATCTCCAAACATCTGTAATGACCCATTGGTGCACCAGGAGTATTGTTAACTCTATTTATGTTCTGGTTATATGTTCCATCTGGGTGAGAGATGGAAATATTATTGTTTCATTTAAACAGCATCAGCATGTTTTACATCTATGTTATGACTGTATGCATTATGAATGTTTTCCCTTCATTTGTCAATGAAGCAGCTGTGGTTGTGTATACTCGTTTCACACGGCATGAAATCACAGAGCTTTGAAGTCTTCATGTAGTCACTCACGTGACTCCGAAGTAAAATAGTAAGATTAAACAAGAACTTACCAGTTTGAAGTTTGATCTTTATTTTATGAGGAGTCGAGTTGAGGGACTACGTGCCCTCCGCTCCCAGCCCTCATAGATTTCATCTGGTAGTTCTAGTCTTTATCTTATATTATACTTCAGTTATTATTTGCTGTGATTTCACACCGTTGCTTTGAAGATTGACGCACGAACGGCTGTACGGGGTTCTTCACGTAGTCCCTCAACTCGACTCCTCATAAAATAAAGATCAAACTTCAAACTGGTAAGTTCTTGTTTGATCTTACTATTCTATTCTACTCTACATTTGCTACTGAGGATACTGCAATTGTGTTATGATTTTACCATAACATATAACTATTACTATCCTATCCATTCCAAACCCTCACATGGGGTTCGGATGGACAATAATAAAGAGGTTATTAAATGCTTCCTGATATTTAAGCAAAGTGGGCGATATAAAGCGGACCACCCACATGGAGCTGTGCGGAGCATAACGTATATGGAGCAGGCTACCTGGTGCTCATGGACATGGCGGCTACCATACCCCAAAAACACTTCCAAGGGCAAATGCAACATATAATTATCAGATACGGCAAAAGCGGTTCAATGGTTTAATGGTACAGTTGCTGTCTTATTGTGCCGGAGACCCAGGTTTGATCCTGACTACAGATGCTGTCTGTAAGGAGTTTGTATGTTCCCCTTGTGACTGTGTGGGTTTCCTCCAGGTGGTCTGGTTTGCACCCACATTCCAAAGACGTGCAGGTTTGAAGCTTAATTGGCTTCTGTAAATTATCCCAATTGTGTAGGATGCAACTACTGTACCACCCATCATTGTTCGGTGTGGACTCAGTGGGTCAAAGTGCATGTTGCCATGCTGTTTCTCTAAGCTAAACTAAGGAAAGCTCACCAACAATATTTCATTGTGATTAATCCATTCCCCTTGGAATCGCTCTCAATAAATATATTATAACCATATAACAATTACAGCACGGAAACAGGCCCTCTTGGCCCTTCCAGTCTGTGCCGACCATTTATTTTCCCCTACTCCCATCTACCTGCACTCAGACCATACCCCTCCATTCCCTTCCCGTCCATGTACCTATCCACTTTACTTTTAAATGTTAAAATCGATCCTGCCTCCACCACTTCTGCCGGAAGATCATTCCACACAGCCACCACTCTCTGAGTAAAGAAGTTCCCCCTCATGTCATCCCTAAACTTCTGTCCCTTAATTCTCATGTCATGCCCTCTTGTTTGAATCTTCCCTATCCTCAATGGGAAAAGCTTATCCACATCAACTCTGTCTATCTCTTTCATCATTTTAAAGACCTCAATCAAGTCCCCCCTTAACCTTCTGTGCTCCAAAGAATAAAGACCTAACTTATTCAACCTTTCCCTGTAACTTAAGGGCCTGTCCTACAAGCATGCAACTCTCTGCGATGAATGCGATCAAACTAGAAGCGGGGGCCGCGCGGAGGTCGGGTGATCCCCTGTAAAGGGCCGTTCCCACCAGCATGCGCCTGCATGCGGCAAGCGCGACCAAACCGGCAGCGAGGGCCGCGCGGAGGTCGGGTGAGTGGCGCAACGCTGCGCAAAGTGAGGCGAACTTGGAGCGAAGTCTAAGGTAAGTTCGCCAGGACAGAGAGGGGCACACAGAGAGGGTCACAGAGGCACACACACAGTGGGCCACGGAGCCACACACATAGAGGGTCACGGAGGCACCTACAGATAGGTTCAGCGGGACACAGTGCTGCGTGTATTACCTTTACACCCCTTCGAGGGCCGGATGCAGACATTTCCCAAAATTTCGCAAATTTATTCAATTTCCCTAAAATTATCAGAGGTCAATCAGAATTTCCAGAATTTCGGGTAATTTTCTTCAAAGTGGAAACACTGTGTCCCGCTGAGTTACTCCAGCATTTTGTGTTAATCTTCATTACCAATGGTACTGCTGCATCACCCCTTATCATGGTGCTTCGGCTACAGTTCCTTGGAGAATATTATCCCCCCTCACTCACGTCATGAAGTGAGGATTTGGAAAGAAAGTGCTCCAACATTACAACTGCAACTATCTCCTGCTTTGTCTGTGCAGTGTAGCCATACTTTCTCCTTCCCAGTGGAAAGCAACATAGAGCAGGAAGGGAGATCAGAGGGAGGCGGTGGAGGGTCATAAGGAATAGATGAATTAGCCCATCAAGTCCACGCCGCCATTCAATCATGCCTGATCTATAGAAACATAGAAAATAGGTGCAGGAGGCCATTCGCCCTTCAAGCCAGCACTGCCATTCATTGTGATCATGGCTGATCATCCCAATCAATAACCCGTGTCTGCCTTCTCCCCATATCCCTTAATTCCACTAGCCCCTAGAGCTCTATCTAACTCTCTCTTACAGTAAATCCATCCAGTGACTTGGCCTCCACTGTCCTCTGTCCAGGGAATTCCACAAATTCACAACTCTCTGGGTGAAAACGTTATTTCTAACTTCAGTCTTAAATGGCCTCCCCTTTATTCTAAGACTGTGGCCCCTGGTTCTGGACTCGCCCAATATTAGGGACATTTTTCCTGCATCTAGCTTGTCCAGTCCTTCTATAATGTTATATGCTTCTATAAGATCAACCATCATCCTTCTAAACTCCCATGAATACAAGCCTAGTTTTTTCAATCTTTCCTCATATGACAGTCCCGCCATCCCAGGGATCAATCTCGTGAACCTCATTAGATCCTCTGTCCTCCAGTACATCTTGGAGATTGTTTGTGTCTTCCTTAGTGAAGACAGATCCAAAGTACCTGTTCAACTCTTCTGCCATTTCGTTGTTCCCCATAATAATTTCACCCGTGTCTGCCTTCAAGGGACCCACATTTGGCTTTGCTAGTCTTTTTCCCTTAACATATCTAAAGAAGCTTTTACTGTCCTGGCCAGCTTCGTACTTCATCTTTTCAGCCCGTATTGCCTGTTTTATTTCCTTCTGTTGTCCTATGAAAGTTTCCCAATCCTCTGGCTTCCGGCTACTCTTTGCTGTGTTATACATCTTTTCTTCTAGTTTTATTCTATCCCTAACTTCTCTTGTCAGCCACGGTTGCCTCCTACTCCCCTTAGAATCTTTCTTCATTTTTGGAATGAAATGATCCTGCGTCTGCCCAGAAATTCCTGCCATTGCTGTTCCACCGTCATTCCTGCTAGGATCCCTTTCCAGTCTACCTTGGCCAGCTCCCCTCTCATGCCTTCATAGTCCCCTTTGTTCAACTGCATCACTGACAGTTCTGATTTAACTTTCTCTTTCTGAAATTGCAGATTAAAACTAATCATATTATGATCACTACCTCCAAGCAGTTCCTTTACCTTGAGTTCTCTTATCAAATCTGGTTCATTGGACAACACTAAATCCAGAATTGCCTTTTCTCTGGTCAGCTCCATTACAAGCTGCGCTAAGAATCCATCTCGGAGGCATTCTACAAACTCTCTTTCTTGGGGTCCTGAACCAACCTGATTTTCCCAGTCTACCTGCATATTGAAATCCCCCATCACCACAGTGGCATTACCTTTGTTACATGCCAGTTTTAACCCCTGCTGCAACTTACACCCTACATCCGGGCTACTATTTGGGGGTCTGTAGATAACACCAATTAGTGTCTTCTTGCCTTTACAATTCCTCAACTCAATCCACAGTGACTCTACCTTGTCAGTCCCTATGTCTTCCTTCGCAAGGGACTGAATTCCATCCCTCACCAGCAGAGCTACTCCTCTCCCCACCTGCCTGTCCTTTCTATAGGATGTATCACCCTAAATATTAAGTTCCCAGGCCCGATCCTCCTGCAGCCACGTCTCAGTAATCTCCACAATGTCACATCTACCAACCTCTAACTGAGCCTCAAGTTCATCCACTTTACTTCTTATACTTCGTGCATTCATATACAATACTTTTAATTCCTTACGCATCTCACCTTTCACATCGATCCCTATTACATTTGGCCATACTCTTCTATCCCTGGTCCAAAACGCCGCAGCGAGACTCCTGACGGGCACCCGAAAAAGAGCCAACATCACTCCGATTCTGGCCTCTCTCCACTGGCTCCCTGTGCGGTTCCGAATACATTTCAAGATCCTTATTTATATTTACAAAGCCCTTAATGGGCTCGCCCCCACCTACATCAAAAGTCTGCTCACCCACCACACCACCTCCAGGTCCCTCAGATCGGCCGACTTGGGGTTGCTGAACATCCCGTGGTTTAGGCATAAGCTCAGGGGCGACCGCACCTTTGCGGTTGCAGCTCCTAGGCTGTGGAACAGCAACCCTCTTCCCATCAGAACTGCCCCCTCCATCCACTCCTTTAAGTCGAGACTTAAAACTCATCTTTACTCTCAAGCCTTTCTTGACGTCCTCTGAGAGAGGGCTATATGTATGTATTTGTGTATGTACTTAATCTATGAACCACTGTTGTGTAACGTTAGTACCTCCACCAATGTAAAGCACTTTGGCCAACGAGAGTTGTTTTTTAAATGTGCTAAAGAAATAAAAGTGACTTGACTTGAAGTGACTTTGATACCATGGGCTCTCATCTGCCCAAGTAGCCTAACGTGTGGCACCTTTTCAAAAACTTTCTGAAAATGATAAGGATGAGAATGACACTCCTTCAGTGGCAGAATCTGTGAGAATAACAGGATTGGGATAGAGCGGTGTGTGTCACAAGGAAGTGCATGAAGTTATAGCAGGCAGCAGTCTGGCACCAGTCAGAGGGAATCTCTTGCCGAGGCTTGCTGGAGTGGAAGTCCATGCATCTACATTGGATCAAATGATTTAAATGCTGATCATTATTGGGATGCAAGATGGAGAAACACAGCAAGCAGTTTAGTGTAAGGTAGGGTTAAACAGACTATGTCAGCTAAAATGAGGTTGTCAGCTCAATTAGCTGCACCACATTTAAAGTCTTGCTTAGGAAAACTATTAAAAGTTTTGGAAGAATGCTTAGGCCGACTTAGTGACCAGTAAGTCACGAGGCCACCTGTAGAGTCACTAAGATACATGTTTGCCTTCCCAGACACATCCGAGACAAGCTCGGCATCTGATAGGACAAATAACTCACGTTATTTTGGAACAAAGGAGGTTAGCTAGTTTTAACACGTTGTTTTAAAGTGTTGGATTGTTTGGACTGTTATCCTTAGATTAGGGGCAACACAGTGGGGCAGCGGTCGGGTTTCTGCCTAACAGCTCCATAGACCCAGGTCGATCATGACTACTGGTACTGTCTGTGTGGAGTTTGTACGTTCTCCCAGTGACCAGTGGGGTTTCATCCCACAATCCAGAGGTGTCCAGATTTGTAGGTCACTTAGCTTTGGTAAAATTGCAAATTGTCCCTACTGTGTGTAGGGTAGTGATCGTGTACGGGGTGATTGCTGGTCGCCGTAGACTCAGTGGGCCGAAGGGCCTGTTTCTGCGCTGTATCGCTGAAGTCTTGTGTAGGAACCCAAGCATTTTATTTTGTATGTACATCGTTTGACCGAACAGGTTAAAAAAAACTCATCTTTTGGGAAGAGAGAGAGAGCCTGGAGCCTGGTGTGAGCAGAGGTCAGGACTCTTGCACAAAGGCCAGTCGGCCCATACACTAGTCTCGGCTATGCAAAGAGAGGAGATGTGCGGGGCTAGTTTTTTTACATAGAGTGTGGAGGGTGCATGAAACAGCCATGAAACAGCTGCTGGGGGTGATGGTGGAGGCATATACCATGCTGGCATTAAAGGAGGTTTTAGATAGGAGCATGGATATGCAGGGAATGGATGTGAATCACAAGCAGGCAGAGGGAATGGGTTAAACTTGCCATTATGTTCGGCATGGATACTGTGGGTCAAAGGGGTGTTGCTGTTTAGTACTAGACTGTGGGTAGACACAAAATGGTGGAGTAACTCAGCAGGTGAGGCATCTCTGGTGAGAAGGAATGGGCGACGTTTCGGGTCGAGATCCTTCTTTAGACTGATGTCAGTGGGACAAAGATAGAATGTAGTCAGAGACAGTGAGACTAGTGGGAGAACTGGGAAGGGGAAGGGGATTTAGAGAGAGAGCAAGGGTTATCTGAAGTTAGTGAAGTCAATGTTCATACCGCTGGGGTGTAAACTACCCAAGCGAAATATGATGTTCTGTTCCTCCAATTTGCGCTGGGCCTCACTCTGACAATGGAGGAGGCCCAGGACAGGAAAGTCGGATTTTGAATTGGGAGGGGAGTTGAAGTGTTGAGCTACCGGGAGATCAGGTAGGTTAAGGGGGACTGAGTGGTGTTCAGTGAAACTATCTGTACTAGACTGTTCTGTTCTACTACATCTTTACCACCTAACCTTAAACCTATGCTCCCTAGTTCTTGATTTTCCTACCCAGTGAAAATAAATCTGTGCATTCATCCTTCCCATTGCCCTCAGGATTTCATACACCTCTATGATCACCCTGTCAGCCTCTTGTGCTCCAAGATATAAATTCTGTCCAACATCTTCCTATTACTCAGATCCTGGCAGCATCCTCGTAAATCTTCTCCACACTTTTGCCAGCTTAATGGCATCGTTCCTCTCGCAGAATGATCAAATACTCCAAATGCAGCCTTGCCATCCTGTACAACTACAATTATACTACAGTTCTAACTTCTATACCCATTTTCTTGACTGATGAAGGCCAGCACGCCAAAAGATTTCTTAATCAGTCCATCTATCTGTGATGTCACCTTCAAGAATTTTATATTCCTTGTGTAGAAAGGAACTGCAGATGCTGGTTTACACTGAAGGTAGATACAAAGTACTGGAACTCAGCAGATCAGGCAACTACTCTTGATAAAACGGTATTGGGGGTTCAGTATTGATGTGGATAGAGAACTGGCTAGCAGACAGGAGGCAAAGGGTAGGAGTAAACGGGTCCTTTTCAGAATGGCAGGCAGTGACTAGTGGGGTGCCGCAAGGCTCAGTGCTGGGACCCCAGCTATTTACAATATATATTAATGATTTGGACGAGGGAATTCAATGCAACATCTCCAAATTTGCAGATGATACCAAGCTGGGGGGTATAGTTAGGTGTGAGGAGGATGCTTGGAGGCTGCAGGGTGATTTGGATAGGCTGAGTGAATGGGCAGATGCATGGCAGATGCAGTACAATGTGGATAAATGTGAGGTTATCCACTTTGGTGGCAAAAACATGAGGGTAGACTATTATCTGAATGGTGGCAGATTAGGTAAGGGGGAGATGCAACGAGACCTGGGTGTCATGGTACACCAGTCATTGAAAGTAGGCATGCAGGTGCAGCAGGCAGTGAAGAAAGCAAATGGTATGTTAGCATTCATAGCGAAAGGATTTGAGTATAGGAGCAGGGAGGTTCTACTGCAGTTGTACAGGGTTTTGGTGAGGCCACACCTGGAGTACTGCGTACAGTTTTGGTCTCCAAATCTGAGGAAAGACATCCTTGCCATAGAGGGGGTACAGAGAAGATTCACCAGACTGATTCCTGGGATGTCAGGACTTTCATATGAGGAAAGATTGGATAGACTCGGTTTGTACTCGATGGAATTTAGAAGATTGAGGGGGGATCTTATAGAAACCTACAAAATTCTTAAGGGGTTGGACAAGCTAGATGCTGGAAGATTGTTCCCGATGTTGGGGGAGTCCAGAACAAGGGGTCACAGTCTAAGGATAAGGGGGAATTCCTTTAGGACCGAAATGAGGAAAACATTCTTTACACAGAGAGTGGTGAGTCTCTGGAATTCTCTGCCACAGAAGGTAGTTGAGGCCAGTTCATTGGCTATATTTAAGAGGGCGTTAGATGTGGCACTTGTGGCTAAAGGGATCAGGGGGTATGGAGAGAAGGCAGGTACGGGATACTGAGTTGGATGATCAGCCATGATCACATTGAATGGCGGTGCAGGCTCGAAGGGCCGAATGGCCTACTCCTGCACCTATTTTTCTATGTTTTTCTATGTTTCTAAAAGGAATATGTGATGTTTCATGTCAGAACCAGGGGCCACATGCAGGAAAAATGTTCCCAATGTTGGGTGAGTCCAGAACCAGGGGCCACAGTCTAGAATAAAGGGGAGGTCATTTAAGACTGAGGTGAGGAAAAAAACGTTTTCACCCAGAGAGTTGTCAATTTGTGAAATTCCCTGCCACAGGAGGCAGTGGAGGCCAAATCACTGGATAGATTTAAGAGAGAGTTAGATAGAGCTCTAGGGGCTAGTGGAATCAAGGGATATGGGGAGAAGGCAAGCGCGGGTTATTAATTTGGGACGATCAGCCATGATCACAATGAATGGCCGTGCTGGCTCGAAGGGCCGAATGGCCTCTTCCTGCACCTATTTTCTATGTTTCTATGTAACCCTACAGTCTGAAGAAGTCCAGTTTGAAGTCTTGTTCTTTTGGTCAAGAAGAAGGGTTCCGTCCTGAAATGTCAGCTGTTCCTTTTCTCCAGAGATGCTGCCCGACTGGCTGAGTTTCTCCAGCACTTTGTGCTTATCTAACTTATACTCCTTGATCCCTCTGCTCTACAACACTCTCCAAGGCAAGATCGTCCCATTCATTGTGAAGGTGCTACCCTGGTTTGACTTCCCAAAATACATCCCATACTTGTCTAAATTAAACTCCGTTTTTTATTCCTCAGCTGATCAAGATCCTGCTGTAAGCTTTGATAACAATGTTCACCGCCTACAATATCATCTATTTCATTATCATCTGAAAAGGTACTAATTATATCTTGAGATGGCAGTTCTCACAGTCAACCTTGAAGATGTTGACATTTCTGCTTTCCTTAGCAGGAATATTTTTATAATTTCATATCATAAAATGAGGCATAAAAATAATGTGTTCAGTTTGTCTTTTCTGGTTCTGAAGACTTCTGATGGGATATAATCTAATCTAGGGGCCTGATGCAACTTGACAATCATAGAAAACAGAACCAGTTGACTATTTCTCCTTCCACAGATGCTGCCTGATCTGCTGTGTGTTTCCAGCATTTTCCATGTTTATGCTCGATGCAATCTAATGATAAATCAAAACTAGAGGTTATAGCCTCAGAATTAAAGGATGTTCTTTTAGGAAGGAGATGAGGAGAAATGTATTCAGTCAGCGCGGGCGGTGAATCTGTGGAATACTTTGCCACCTCGGCTGGTTGAGAAAGTCGTACATTATTGGTGCCGTGTGATGGATTCTATGGTGTTATATGTTACCAAGATGGAGAGGACAAGAATTCACAGTACATTTTGTTATATGCTTCTGCTTTTGCTGAACGCATTTGAATTAAGGTCATACGATCATGTGATAGGAGTAGAATTAGGCCATTTGGCCCATCAAGTCTATTTCTCCATTCAATCATCGCTGATCTATCTCTCCCTCACAACCCCATTCTCCCCATAACCTCTGACACTTACTAATCAAGTATCTATCTATCTCTGCCTTAAAAATATCCACTGACGGCCTCCCCAGCCTTCCGTGGCAAAGTATTCCACAGATTCACCGCCCGCTGACTGAATACATTTCTCCTCATCTCCTTCCTAAAAGAACATCTTTTAATTCTGAGGCTATAACCTCTAGTCCTAGACTCCCACTAGTGGAAACATCCTCTCCACAGCCACTCTATCCAAGCCTTTCACTTATTATTATTATTATTATTATTAACATTATACTTATGGACGCCTTTCAAAGACTCTCAAGGACGCCTTACAAAATGTAATAAGCTGATTACAAAACATATAAGCAGAACAAAACAAAAAAACCCCAAAATATAGTAGGGACGTCAACAACACACAATTCCAAGAGATCGCATGTTTCAATGAGATCCCCCTCAGTCGTCTAAACTCCAGCGCGTACAGGTCCAGTGCCGACAAACGCTAATCGTAGGTTAACCTACTCATTCCTGGGAATTGTTACCACTTAAGCACAGGAATACACAAGGTGCTCTTTTCAGTATTCACCTGGTGTGTCTTTACTCTCAGCCCCATTGACATGCACTCTGCCAAAAGCCTTACTTGGAATACAATTGTATTTTGCACACACCTATCACATCATAATGCTGCTTCATTTATGTTTGTCTGTACCTACTGGCAGTCTAAATGATCCACCTTCTTTAAATGAGAAGATTCTCACAGCAGTAGAAATATATCAGCAAGTTGTATGGTCCCAAAAGACATGTCCTCTTGCCTTCCACCCTGAGATTCTGTTAGCCCGACTTGGAGACAGGGTTGGTACCACCCACTGGTGAATGACAAGATTCAGGTTATCATGCACTTTATTCTATTAAACATCATGTTACCTTTAAACAAAATCTATCCCAATGTTTTAAGTGGATTATTTTCTAAAGGCGATTGGTCATCTGGTCAATAATTTTCAGCTACTCTCTTTTAGATTTAACTGACCATTGGATACAAAGTTCCTGGGGGTGCAGGTCACTAACAGTCTGACCTGGTCGACTAACATCTCATCAACTGTTAAGAGAGCGCAGCAGCGGTTGCACTTTCTGCGCAGGATGAGAAGAGCTCATCTCCCCCATCCCATCCTCACTACTTTCTACAGGGGCACCATAGAGAGTATTCTGACCAGCTGTATCTCTGTCTGGTTTGGGGACTGTAGAGCCTCCGACTGGAAGTCTGTGCAGAGAGTGGTGAGGACAGCGGAAAAAATCATCGGGACCTCTCTCCCCTCAATCGGGGATATTGCGACCAAACGCTGTGTGTCTAAGGCCAGCAGTATCATAAAGGACCCCACACATCTCCATCACGGACTGTTCACTCTGCTGCCCTCGGGAAAAAGATACCGCAGCATGAGGAGCAGAACATCAAGGTTCCGCAACAGCTTCTTCCCACGAGCCATCAGACTCCTGAATGCCATGTAAATGGGCTGCCACCATTGTCTATTTACCCTTTTCATACATACCTATCCTTCGGTTAATTTATTGTGTTGCACAGGGAGCCAAATGCAACGTAATTTCGTTTGGAACTGCATATATCAATGTATTTCTAAATGACAATAAAGTTTGTTTGACTTTGACTTGACTTGACAAAGGGCAAGATTGTTGACATACGGACCATCAATCACCCTTTTGTTTCAGGCCCTGGTAGGAGACTTCGATGAATAAATGAGCTGTGGTGAGTAAACTGGATATTATACAGATCAGGCCTTAGGAGGTGGCTTGAGGTGACTGGGCAGAAATATCAAATTGTCGGATAAAAGGTTCATAAGGTTTAGGTTGTGGGTTTGGTACTGAGGCACAGTGGAAACATTTGTTTGCATGTTATCCAGTCAAATGAGATAATACCGCACATGAATGCAATCAACCACACACATACAAAAGGTAGAGTGAAGAGAAGGATACCAGAGTGCAGAATGTAGTTCTCACCATTGTCCGCAATGACATAAGTTGGAAAATCTGGACTGTACACTAGATTACGAAAAGACCATTCAGAAGTCTGATTACACTTGCACTGCATCTAAATTAGCAGCAAGAGTGAGCTCATTAGTCCCCTCAAACCTGCTCAGTCCTTTCAGAAAGTCGTGGCTGATCTGATTACAACCTCAAACCTGTATCTCCACATGTCCGTGATAATCTTTTGTCTGCTCCTGACCTCTCCTTGAAATTCAAGAACCTATTTTCTTCTGCATTTAAAATAGTTAGAGTTCAGTTCCACCTCTCTTCGAGAAGTAATTCAAAGGCTTAATATCTCTTATGTGAATCCCTTTATTTTTAAACAGGGTTTAAAGAAGGGTTTTGGCCCGAAACGTTGCCCATTTCCTTCGCTCCGTAGATAATGCTGCACCCGCTGAGTTTCTCCAGCACTTTTGTCTACCTTCGATTTTACAGCATCTGCAGTTCCTTCTTAAACACATATTTCTAGATGTTTCCTCAAAAGGCAACATCCCCTCCTCATTTCCCACATCAGGAACCTTCAGAGTCGTATGTGTTTTCAGTTTATTTTCCAATCTTCAGTTGATTCAAGCCTAACCTTCTCATAAAACAACCCATCCATTCCAAATAATAGTTTAGTAAACCTCTGACCTTCTTCCCTCAGATCAGCATCCTTTCTTAAATAACAGTTGAATACTGTACATGATATGTCAGATATGATCCCACAAATATCCAATGTAAAGGAAGCACAGGCTTCTCTACTTCTGTATTTAATCCCAGTAAGAGGCAATTACAATGTTGGCGATGTAGTAGTGTGCACAATGAGGGTGGCATCCAGGAGCACAGCAAAGGCAATAAATCAGATCATTTACAACTCAGATTCTTGTGCACACCTCTGGATCTGTGAGGGAAACAGGGAGTAGAGGTTTGTGTCAACCCAGCTTGTGGAAGATGGAAAACTGAAGCCAGCCAGAAGTGTTGAAGGTTGATGGCTGTAAAGATTATTACATTAAGTCATTTCATGGATTTTTATTTTGTAGTTTAGAGATAGCGTATGAAAAATGGTCCTTTGGCCCACCAAGTCCATTCCAACCATGAACCATCCATTCATACGTGTTCTATTTTCTCCCACTTTTACATCCATTCCCTACGCATTAGGGGCAATTTCATAGATTGAATTAACTTACAATCCTAAATGTCTTTGGGATGAAACCAGAGCACCAGGAGGAAATCATAAAGAGAGTGTGCAAGCATCCGAGGTCAGTTTTGAAACTGCATTTCTAGTGCTGTGTGGCACAGCTCTACCAGTTACGCCACTGTAATTCGGCATTTTAACTGATATTTAATGGCAACAAACGTGTTGAATGTGCAGCTTACCTGTCGAGTGTCTGCCAAGTTTCAACATGCGTAGTGATCTCATTAATCTCAGGATCTGCACAATTTTCCCAACATTTTCCAGTTCTGTCGAACCTCCATAAAGTTGCTCCACCGACAATGTGATGTAAAATGGGATCACAGCAATGAGGTCAATGATGTTCACCAAACTCTTAACAAACTTGCACTTGTTTTTTATGCATAGAAATCTTAGTAGATATTCCGCAGTGAACCAGGTAATGCAAAAATACTCAACTGCATTCAACAAAGGGGGATCCAGTACAGTGTATTCAAGAGAATAGAGAGCCATATTTGCAATGGAAATTAGAACAAAGGCTACAGAAAGGATTCCAAATGTTTTGGCTAGCTTTGAAGAATCGGGTTTTTCCATTATGACCCACAGCTTTTGCCTTAGTTTTTCACAAATCACTCCAGAAAAATCTTCTTCTTCATTCTGAATCACTTCTGTGTCGCACTTTATATCTAAAGTTTCATTAATTTCTTTCCGTCTGTAATATCTTTCTCGGCAGCAAATGTCAATGTTAAGTTCATCTATTCCCCAGTATTCAATTTCTTGCAAAAATGACATTGCACAAAGTTCTTCGTTCACATGCAGCTTTCCAGTTTTATAATAATGTATAATGTACTTGAATGTCTGAGAACTACGATCAAAGAAATATTCATTGTCCACAAAGTTGGCATCATCGCACAGATCCAGAACAGAATCATGTTCGGATGTAGCCAGTTTTCCCAAGCGTGTTTCAGGATAGGACAACAGTATTTCATGTGGTAGAATGAACCTGCTGCCACCGACATTTATTATAAAGCTGTTTAAATGGTTTGTATTCAAATGCACTTCACTGCAAAATACACTGGATTCCAGAGAGAAGACAGAAATGCGATCTTCATTCTCCTCAAGAAACCAAGATGAACAATTGGGGGACTTCATGGTACATGTTCATTGATAAAGACCTGAAAATTAAATTTAATTATTTTATTTAGTTTATGTACATTTGAGACTTTTGAAGGCAGTCACTGAAATTTACCTTCCTAAATTTTCAGTGGAACATGTTAATAAGGTTGCAATACATATACTAATTTCATGTAGTTTTTTTCTTACAAAGTAGAAGGAAATTTGAGCTGTCAAGTCTGGGCCAACTGTCATAGAAATCCAATTTTCCACTCATCTCCCTTAACCTATCAATTATCTCATCCTTACACCCAGGACAATATATTCGCCAATTAACCTACCTGTGCATCTATTGTGTATGGGAGGAAACTGGAGCAGCTTGGGGAACCGACATGCTCACAGGGAGAATGTGTAAATGTGTAAAAGAGTGGAGCAGAGGCCAGAATCGTTACCAAGTTGTTGGATCAGACTTAACCGCTGTGCCCCTCATTAAAATACAAAAATGAATTCTATAAAACACTTAATGAAAATTCCCCCTAGCGATGTTCCAACTAATTATTTTGAGGGCTTTAAAACAGGCACAGAATTGTGAAAGTCTCCAGTGCTTCTGGCAGTTACCATAAAAATGTGATTTCAAATTAAGCCAGTGTTGTTTCTTTGCAACAAATGGCACAATATGTTTTTATGCCATGTGTTTCACACAGCAGATATGATAGATCAAATTCTATGTCAAGTAATCATGTGACTCTTCAATTAGATTTGGAAGCCCAACCTTCTCTCTGAATTTAATACATTATTTCTGTGAGATAGATCTTTACATGTATCATATATTTAGCAGCAGAGATGAAACAAAAGGTTTGAAATTCTCTCATAACTCTGAAGAGAGCATCTTTACTGACATTTAGTTTCATCCAGCGTATAACAACACTTATAGAAACATAGAAACATAGAAAATAGGTGCAGGAGTAGGCCATTCGGCCCTTCGAGCCTGCACCGCCATTCAATGTGATCATGGCTGATCATCCAACTCAGTATCCCGTACCTGCCTTCTCTCCATACCCCCTGATCCCTTTAGCCACAAGTGCCACATCTAACGCCCTCTTAAATATAGCCAATGAACTGGCCTCAACTACCTTCTGTGGCAGAGAATTCCAGAGACTCACCACTCTCTGTGTAAAGAATGTTTTCCTCATTTCGGTCCTAAAGGAATTCCCCCTTATCCTTAGACTGTGACCCCTTGTTCTGGACTCCCCCAACATCGGGAACAATCTTCCAGCATCTAGCTTGTCCAACCCCTTAAGAATTTTGTAGGTTTCTATAAGATCCCCCCTCAATCTTCTAAATTCCATCGAGTACAAACCGAGTCTATCCAATCTTTCCTCATATGAAAGTCCTGACATCCCAGGAATCAGTCTGGTGTATGGGAGGTTATGTCCAAGGGGAATTGAACCCTTTGCATTTGAAGAGGAATTACTTTGAAGAAGACTTTTATTTCTTGCATTTTTTACAGTATAGCTTTAACATCCCAAAAACATGTGCAAAAACATCCCAAAGAAATACAGAAAGAAGAAAAATAACCCATGGTGGTCAGTTTCAGAATTGAACTAAACTAGAATTGTACTTTTCACTAGAAGGCACAAAATTAATGTGGAAACAGCTCCAACACGCTCACTTACAAAGACAATTTGTTCAGTTTTATTGTCCTCCCTGTAAATCTCTGCAAAATATTCTGTACCAACTGACATGACCGTCATACTAATAAACTGCTCATTGTCCATCAGTTGTTGGAAATCACAACCACTCAGTTGTTAGTGAATAACAACTGATTTGTTACTTATTACTTGAACTTGGAAATATTTGATAAAGATAACTTTCAGGATGTGTCACATTCCGAATGCAAATGATAAATGATTATCAACGACAATAACAACAACTTCCACTGACATTGATTATAGTTTCATGCTGAGTGTGTATTGTAAACAATATTAATTTACTTTTTTCCATAAGCCATTTAAAGCTTACAGCATTGTTAACTGAAAAAGCAATTCAGAAATGACAGATAAATAAATACAAGAGCAGAATTAATACAAAAACAATAAAAGCTGAGCAGCTGAACTGAGAAGAGGAAAGTCAGAGCATCTTGTTGACCAGGTGACCCTCTATCCCAAGTCTGATCCTGAGTACATGGGAAGAAAATAAGAGAGATAATTAACAAATTCCAGAAAAAATAATTTGCTAAAATTTAACAGAAGTTGAACAGTTGTTGTGATCATGTCAAAAGTTTTTGCAAGAATGCAAGGCTGTGAAAATAGATAAGTAGGGCAGTGAAACTAAGCACAGAATCAGTAAGGATGTAATGAGCTAATTGTGGTTGCTGCAGAGTCTTAGTAACGTTTCCACCTTCTAGGTAGGCCAGGTAAATCGTTTACGATGTTACATTTCCTTTTATAGTTCCAATGTGACAAATTCTCAAAGGTTGTTAGGAGTTTTAATAATACCACTGAGTTTTGCAATGCTGCATGTCTAAGCAATTTATTTTAGGAAGTTGTCATCACGCAGGCCATTACTTATCAAGACCTACTCCTCCAAAGTGCCATTCCTTCCTGAGACACACAATGACATAATTATCTATGGCATGAACAGGGATTTTACCATAAACTACAATATTTATGCTGTAAAAGTGAATGGGTGCTGTCTGTAGGCACTTTCAGACTTTGGGTTTATCCACCTTGCATTTTAATATTTGTGTCATCCAGTTCTTGCCACTTTCCAAAACTCCATTGCCTTCTGCGTGAAATGAATTTGCATTTTATGGCTTCATCTGTATAGATAGAAACATATCTGTTAGATCCAAATTGTGGATACATTTTTAATTTATAGGCAAAATAACTACAGCAATTACAATGCAAGCAAAACATAAACAAAGGATGGAAAATATAATAGACAGCCATGCAGGATACAACTCAATTGGAGACCTGTAAAAATATCAAACACACTGTAAATCATTACATTTGATCGATTGAATTCATTGAAAGAAATAGCATGGAAACACATTTTTTTTTAGCATATTGGTTCTGGTGAGTTGAAGGACAATAGCAGGAATTTTAGGGAGGTGCTAATTTCCAAATTGAATAACAACATATTTTTCCCTGATAGGTTGCTAGGATATTCAAGCCAATCTAGTTAAGTACATAGTTAAGAGTCTTTGATCGCTCAGGCTGCCTGAAAGCAATGAGAAAAATGGACAATATGCATGTTTTTGATCAATGCTAACATTTAAGCCACAATACCCACTAATGACATACTTTGTTTTGTAACATCATTGCAGAGGACAGTCGTCTTAAATCAGACTTGCCAGATGGCTCTGCTGCCTGTGACATGGAGGTGATGTTGATGCCACATTTAAAGCTGTGGAGGTGAGTTATGATACCTTCTCACAGTGACAAAAGCATCCGAAGGAACACCACATTTTAACAGTTAAATGTCTAATTGTTTTTTTGTACATTCTCCTTTTGATCTGCTTCTTATCTTTTGAATTCAAGTTGGAAAACCCATTGGCATGCCATACACCTTTCATTGACTGGTTTTGTCCAAAAATAATATTGCAAATTATCTAAATTGGATATTTTTTAATGCATTTAAAATGTTAGCTTGTATTTCCTTATTAGAATGCAATAACTGTTTGAAGGATTGGCAAGATTTAGTAATAGGAAATATATTTGAATGGTAAAACAAATATATTTTATACACAATGCCCTTTAGCCATTAAATTGCAAAGGCAAAAGGGCATTATGTATAAAAGATAACTGTTTTACCATTCAAATATATTTCCTATTATTAAGTCTTGCCAATCCTTCAAACAGTTATTGCATTCTAAGTAATTATGCAATTCTATAATTAGATTCCCCAGTCCATCTTTCTCTCTCTGCGTGAACAACATTTTCGAGTTTTTTCATGTTTCAAATACTTCGCAGCAGAGATGAAATAGAAGGTTAGAAATTCTTCCTTGTAACTCTGAAGAAAACATTGTCGGTGAAATTTAGTTCATCCCTGTGTACAACAACATTTCTGGGTCCTTTAGTGTCCATTGGGAAAAATCTGACATCAGCACTATGTAAAACACACTTGCTGTCAGCAAGATTTGCAACCTCAAAGGTGTGAGAAATGACAGTTTATATTTATTCACCAAATAACCACCTTTTACAAACTTAATTTTCTCAAATCCAAGCTTCTTGAAGGGCCAAATCTCAAATGATGTTCTTTACCCTCACTGCGATCTGTGATCACCTGCAATCACACATTCCCGGACAATATCCCTGTTGTTGTCTGGGGTAAATCATCGTCAGCTTCTGGGCATCAGGATCAATCCACTGTTGTCACTCTTTCCTGCCATAATTTGCTGCTCTCTACTTTAAGTGTGAAGTGTGACCCAAGCTGCATTTTCAGGCTCAAAAAATGTTTCCTTTAGCCCTCTAGAACAGGCAGAGTCTTCAAAGTGCATGTTTTACAGATTGCACTGATGGGGCTTCATCGTTACAGAAGCCTTTGGTATATTCACAAGAGCCCGAGAGGTTTTCCATGGCCTCTCTCAGGGCTGCCAACATTGGGTGAGAGTTGAGAGTGAGAAATTGCGAGGGAGCACAGCGACCAAGCCCAAGGGAGCGTAGCAACCTGGGGGGGGGGGGGGGGGGGGGGAGGATGTAGGAGGGAGGTGCCCCCCTCCTACGGTAGGGTGCTTTTGCATTTTTCAGCTTGAAATTGTGCAATCTGGTGCATACTGTAGCGTGTCTTTTAACTTATACTTCAATGTAACATTTATGCTTTAAATTGGATTAGTTATGAATGTTAAGCTAAATTGCATTCCCAATTACACTCCACTGTAGAGCCAGGCTACGATCAACAGGTGCAGCACATGAATGTCCTTGTATTCATCTATGGAAATCAGATTATAATTCATGGCGTTATGCATATATAGAGAGAAAACCCCCCATAGAAACAAGGCAAGAGGAGTCTGACTTCCATCACTGTTCTGCAGAAAGAAATTAATCAACCTTGCCCTTTGACCATAGACACAGACGAAAATAATGCTACATATTTGCCCAAGTATATGTTTCAATGAAATTAAGATATATATGTAAAATTGTCTTACCACAGAACCCACAGATTGAAGCTAAATTTTCAAAAGTTCCATCATGAATATGTGACCAGCTTAGTACAAGGTTCACTTACTGTAATCTGTGAAATTTGGTCTGAATGGACTCTGGATTCTTAATTTTACGTCCATGAATCTCTTAACCTGAGCACGTTCATTGTTGCAACTGTAATTTGCCCTGCGAGGTGCATTAATCACTTAATTCCTTCTAAGTTGTTGTGGTAGTTGGGAGAGTGATCCCTACTGTTGACTAGCTGGAATAGATGAGTCCTAGCGATAGTGGCAATAACGGTATGCGATAGATATATACCGTTGGCGCTCTACTGCTATGGGGTTGCTGCGGAAATGTCCATAAAATATCCCCAATTATAAATACAATATAACCAGCCTGGAAATGACACCAAACAGAAAAAACTCCTGCGGCATCACGACATGCGACATATTTGGTGAAATATGGCTGAATGAAGTATCGACGGCAGTCCTTGCTGGGGCCAATTACCAAAGCTAACTGGTCATCCAGTCTTGATGGCTCGTCGGTACATGAGCATTGTATTTGAAAGAAGGGTCAGGAAGAAACAGCTTAAGTTCCTTATTGTACCTTACTGAGTTGAGCTGAGTCAATGCCGACCATCTATCATAGTAAGACCCTGAGCAGCATTGATATGGAGGGGGATCTTGGCGTCCAACTTCATATCGCACTGAAGGTGGCAGCACAAGTAGTTAAGATGGTAATGAAGGCGTATGGTATACTTGTATTCATTGCTGGGGGCGTTGAGTATAATGGTCAGGGAGTCATGATGCCGCTCTACATGACCATGCACCTCTTCTCACCCCATTACACAAAAGTTGGGGAGGGCTTTGGAGTGGTGCAGAGGAGCCATGCCAGAATGCTGCCTGGATTAGAGGGTTTGAGCTACAGCGAGAGATTGGATAGACTTGGATTGTTTTCTCTGGAATGTCAGAGGTTGATGGGAAATATGATGGAAGTTTATAAAATTATGAGAGGCATAATATAGGGATAAGGGTAGACAGTCAGAACCTTTTTCCCCCAAGGTGGAAATGTTCCACGGTGGGGGTCTGGAACGCGCTGTGAGGGGCTGTGGTGCCAGGGGCCGTGGACTGTCAGAAAGCATTTGATAAGGTCCCACATAGGAGATTAGTGGGGCAAAATTAGGGCACATGGTATTGGGGGTAGAGTGCTGACATGGATAGAGAAGTGGCTGGCAGACAGGAAATAAAGAGTTGGGATTAACGGGTTACCCCACTAGTCATGGCAGGCAGTGACTAGTGGGGTTCCGCAAGGCTCGGTGCTGGGACCATAGCTATTTACAATATACATCAATGATTTGGATGAAGGGATTCAAAGTAACATTAACAAATTTGCAGATGACACAAAGCTGGGTGGCAGTGTGAACCAAAGATTATAGAGGAGCAAGATGCGCCACTCAGCGAAAAAAGCGTAGTATCACATGTGTGATAGTCGACGCCATATTAGCGGACCAGAGATGGCGTCGACTATGGCGTCCACATCTAAATCTTCAGGACGGCTGATAATCTTTCTTTAGGTTCCCCCAAAAAAAAGAAAGGTGACAAAAATATTATTATTCTGAACTGAAATGTTATTTTCTGTTCTCCCATCAACGGTCATGGAAATCTAGGCTCCTCTATAATCTTTGGTCGGTACATTAGAAAGTTATTAGAATTATTTTGAATAGATCTTTACTTAACACAGTAATAAAGTCAATAATTTTAACACTTCTGAACGTTTTTGGTTTTGTTCTTGTAAGGCAGAACTCTATAATCTTTGGGTGCAAATGTGGGGCGCCCGGGGGGTTCGGCGGCGGTCGGAATCAAAGATGCCAGAGAAGCTCTATATAATATCTTTGGTCGGAATGGGAAGGGTGCGCGTTATAACGTGCCCTTGTTCCACTCTCCCCGTTCTCCCTCTCTCCCTTCTCCCTCTCCCCTTCTCCCTCTCCCCCTTCTCTCCCTCCTCCTCCCTCTCCCCTTCTCTCTTTCCCCTTCTCTCTTTCCCCTTCTCTCTTTCCCTTTCTCTTTCCCCTTCTCTTGATCTCCCCCCCTCGATCTCTGTCTCTCCCCTTCTCTCGATCTCTCTCTTTCCCATCTCTCGATCTCTCTCTCCCCCTTCTCTCGATCGCTCTCTCCCCCTCTCTCCCTTCCCTCTCTCTCCCTCCTTCCCTCTCTCTCTCCCTCCTTCCCTCTCTCTCTCCCTCCTTCCCTCTCTCTCTCCCTCCCTCTCTCCCTCCCTTCTCTTCTCCCTTCCCTCTCTCTCCCTCCCTTCCCTCCCCTCTCCCTCCTTCCCTCTCCCTCCTTCCCTCCCCTCTCCCTCCTTCCCTCCCCTCTCCCTCCTTCCCTCCCCTCTCCCTCCTTCCCTCCCCTCTCTCCTTCCCTTCCCTCTCTCTCCTTCCTTTCCCTCTCTCTGCTTCACTTCCCTCTCTCCTTCCCTTCCCTCTCTCTCCTTCCCTTCCCCCTCTCTCTCCTTCCCTTCCCCCTCTCTCTCTCTTCCCCTTCCCTCTCTCCCCTTCCCCCTCTCTCTCCCTCCCTTCCCCCTCTCTCTCCCTCCTTTATGTAAATCTTACCATGTATGTCAGAAATAAAGTTTTAACCATGTTAATAGATCTCTATTATTATTTATTTAAAATTGAGTGAGTTGGTGCAATATCGGTTCCAGCTGTCAGATAATTCCACAGACTCACCACTCGCTGTGTGAAAAAAGATCTTCTCATCTCGGTCCTAAAAGACTTCCCCCTTATCCTTAAACTGTGACCCCCTGTTCTGGAGTTCCCCAACATTGGGAACAATCTTCCTACATCTAGCCTGTCCAACCTCTTAAGAATTTTGTAAGTCTCTATAAGATCCCCCCTCAACCTGCTAAATTCCAGCGAGTACAAGCCAAGTTTATCCAGTCTTTCTTCATATGGAATCCTGCCATCCTGAATCAGTCTGGTCCTATTTACCTCTTCAAAATCATTATATATAATTATTAAAGATGTAATAATGGGGCATTTGGATAGCAGTAAAAGGATTAGTCCAAGTCAGCATTTATGAAAGGAAAATCATGTTTGACTAATCTTCTGGAATTCTTTGCCACAAGGCTCGGTGTTGGGGCCGCAACTGTTTACCATATATATTAGTCAAACATGATTTTATGTTTATGTACATCATCTGACAAATAAGATAGAGAGTTATAGTGATGCTTTAAATCAGTTGCTTCTGATCCATGAGAAGGTAATGTATTTATCTCTCAAGGGCCTGTCCCACCATATATTTATATGAATGTGTGTTTGTGTGTGCCTGTAATTTTGTGCAGTGTGTGTTTAAGCAATAGAAGGGAAGCTGCACAATGCAAGGGAAAATACGCAAAAGTGGGGGCTGGGGAGGAAAGATGCGAGGGAAATGGGGGAACAGGGGTGAAAGGGAGGGAGAGAGAGGGAAGGGAGGGAGGTAGGGAAGGGAGAGAGAGGGAGGGAGGGAGGGAGAGGGAAGGAGGGAGGGAGAGGGAAGGAGGGAGATCGAGGGGAGAGAGAGATCGAGAGGGGAGAGATCGAGAGAAGAGGGAGATCGAGAGGCGAGAGATTGAGAGACGAGAGAGATCGAGAGGGGAGAGAGAGATCGAGAGATCGGAGAGAGAGGGATCGAGAGACATAGGGAGAAGAGTGGGGAGAGAGGGATCGAGAGGTAAGTAAAGATCTATTACAAATAAATCTAATAACTTTCTAATGCATCTTGCTCCTCTATAATCTTTGTTTACAACTGCTCTGTAGCTTTGGAGCGGATTACACATGGGGAGACAGTCCGCCAAAATGGCGGCCATGACGTTCCATTACGTACTACACACCAGCCCATTGGATTTCGGAGGAGTGGTCTATCTTGCTCCTCTATAATCTTTGGTGTGAACTGTGACGAGGATGCAATGAGAATTCAGGGTGACTTGGACAGTTTGGGGGAGTGGGCAGATGCATGGCAGATGAAGTTTAATGCGGATAAATGTGAGGTTATCCGCTTTGGTAGCAAAAACAGGAAGGCAGATTACTATCTAAATGGTGTCAAGTTGGGAAAGTACAACAGGATCTGGGGGTCCTTGTACATCATTCTATGAAAGTAAGCATGCAGGGACAGCAGGCAGTGAAGAAAGCAAATGGCATGTTGGCCTTTATAACAACAGGAATCGAATGTAGGTGCAAAGAGGTCCTTCTGCAGTTGTACAGAGCCCTAGTTTTGTGTGCAGTTTTGGTCCCCTAAGTTGAGGAAGGACATTCTTGCTATTGAGGGTGTGCAGCGTAGGTTTACAAGGTTAATTCCCGGGATGGCGGGACTGTCATATGCTGAGAGAATGGAGCAGCTGGGCTTGTACACTCTGGAGTTTAGACGGATGAGAGGGGATCTCATTGAAACATATAAGAGTGTTAAGGGTTTGAACACGATAGAGGCAGGAAATATGTTCCCTATGTTGGGGGAGTCCAGAACCAGGGGCCTCAGTTTAAGAATAAGGAGTAAGCCATTTAGAACGGAGGCAAGGAAACACTTTTTCTCACAGTGGTGAGTCTGTGGAATTCTCTGCCTCAGAGGGCGGTGGAGGTAAGTTCTCTGGATGCTTTCAAGAGGGAGCTAGATAGGGCTCTTAAAAATAGCGGAGTCAGGGGATATGGGGAGAAGGCAGGAACGGGGTACTGATTGTGGATGATCAGCCATGATCACAGTGAATGGCGGTGCTGGCTCGAAGGGCCAAATGGCCTACTCCTGCACCTATTGTCTATTGTGGTGGAGGCAGATTAGATGGTGGTGTTTAAGATACTTTTAGATAGGCACATGGAATAGCAGGGAATAGAGGGATACGGATCATGCACAGGCAGGTGAGATCAGTTCAACTTTGTATCATGTTTGGCACAAACATTATGGACCGAAGGGCCCATTCCTATGCTGTACTGTTTTATGTTCTCTGTTAAATGCAAGTATTGCAGGAATCTTACCCATATTTGGCACAGACATTAAGGGTGACATGTGGAACATGTTGGAATAAGGCAAGGCTCATCAGTGTTTGGAGTTTTGCATGTCGTGGGAGAGGGAGAGGGAGAAGGGAAAAGGGGAGAGAGGGAGGGGGACAGGGAGCGGAGGAGAAGGGGAGGGATGGGGAGGGGGAGAAGGGGAATGGGAGGGGAAGACTACCCAGTCCTAAAAGATTTCCCCCTTATCCTTAAACTGTGACCTCTTGTCCTGGACTTCCCCAACATCGGGAACAATCTTCCTGCATCTAGCCTGTCCAATCCCTTAAGAATTTTGTAAGTCTCTATAAGATCCCCCCTCAATCTTCTAAATTCTAGCGAGTACAAGCCGAGTCTATCCAGTCTTTCTTCATTTGAAAGTCCTGCCATCCCAGGAATCAGTCTGGTGAACCTTCTCTGTACTCCCTCTATGGCAAGAATGTCTTTCCTCGGATTTGGAGACCAAAACTGTACGCAATACTCCAGGTGTGGCCTCACCAAGACCCTGTACAACTGCAGTAGAACCTCCCTGCTCCTATACTCGAATCCTTTTGCTATGAATGCCAACATACCATGCCGCTTTCCTGTCCCCTTCACCGGGTACAGAATGCTCCCACTGGCCCCCGGACTGAAGCCGTACCCCTCTCCCGGCTGCAGGAAGCTCCATGCCGACCCCCGCCTGCAGCTGCCCACCTCCTCCGTTCTCGTTATCATATCTCCTACATCATTTCCCAGCGGCCCAACATCCACTTTTGCCTCTTTTTTTATTCTTTATATATCTGTAGAAATTCTTGCTATCTTCTTTTATATCATTGGATAGCTTCTTCATCTTTTCTCTTCATATTTTCCTTTTAGTTACCTTTTGTTGTTCTTTAAAAACATTCAAATCCTTTGGTTTCCCACTATTTTTTGCAATGCTATCTGCCTTCTCTTTTGCTTTTATGTTGTCCTTGACCTCCCTTGTCAGCCATGGTCATCTCATTTCCCCCTGGAATCTTTCTTCCGCTTTTGAATCAAATGATCCTGCACCTTCCCAATTATGTGCAGAAATTCCTGCCATTGCTGCTCTACCATCATTCCTACTAAAGCCCCTTTCCAGTCAATCTCCTCCCTCATGCCTCGGTGGTCCCTTTTGCTTAACTGTAATACGCATACATCTGATTTCATCTTCTCCCTTTCAAATTGTAGATTAAATCTTATATTATGGTCACAACCTTCTAGTGGTTGCTTTACCTCGAGTTCTCTTACTAAATCTGGTTCTTTGCACAACACTAAATCTAGAATTGCCTTGTCCCTGGTAGGCTCCACTACAAGCTGCTCTAAGGAACTATCTCGGAGGCATTCGACAAATTCTCTCTCTTGGCGACGAGTGCCAGCCTGATTCTCCCAGTCTACATGCATATTGAAATCTGCCATGACCTCCAGAGCATTTCCCACACGCTGATTTTATTTCCAAATGCAGCCTGCACCCTATATCAGGGTGAAAATGTGCTGGAAGTATTGCGTACACTTCTTCACGTCAAGTCCAGTTTATTCCTCACATACACATACGGGATGTGTAGTGAAATGAAAAGTGGCAAAAAACAAACAAACAAACAAACAAACAACCAACAAACTACAAACAGAATGAAACAGATTACATATTAAATATTGTGGGCGGTATTCCATGTGCCAGCAACTATGAGACGGTTTGAAAGGCCATTTGAAGAGCACAACAAAGTCAGTGCAAGTGAGGGAGTCACGGTGCCGTCCCGGGCACCTCATAACTTCCTTGTGCAGCACCATACTGTGTTGATTTCAATGTCCCATGATGGGATGTGTGTGCACAATAAAAGCAGCACGTTTTTAGCTACTTAATAATAATGCATTTTATTTATGGGCGCCTTTCAGAACACTCAAGGACACCTTACAGTTAAAACAAGCAAGTCACAAATATATAAATACAGCAATAATACATAATTCGTAGAGAGAGCAGCGGCAGCTAGTCGTGCCATCGTTCACTCTCACTTCCAGCAGCAATTTTTCATCTTCCACAAAATAACAGAACACACAATGAACGCAGTTTAACATCCACCACGGTGCGTCTACCAGGCACCTCCTCACTGTGATGGAGGACAAGTCTTAGAGTTTTTATCTCTTCCCTCCTTGTTCTCCCTCTGCGTTGAGGTGATCCAGGCTTTCGATGTTGGGCCCCCCGCCGGGTGATGGTACGTCCCGCGGCCGAATCCGAGCTCCGCGAACGGGCCGGTTCAAACTCCGTGGCCCGGGGCGGACGAAGCTACCACCCTCCAGTCCAGCGGATGAAGCTGTTGTTGTGGGAGCTCCGGAGAGTTGGTCACCAATCTGGGACCTTCGAACTCCCAGCGAGCTCCCGATATTGTCGTCCACTGGGCTCGCGACCGAAACCTCCGAGGATCCGAAGTCGGGCCGCCGCTGATGCGCCACCACAGCTCCAAAGCCGGCCAGCTTCGCCATGGTGAGTCCTGGCTCTGCCTCATGAGCCTCGAGGTCGGTCCCAGTTGGAGGCCGCCAGCTCCGCGATTAGTTCTCAGCGCAGACGAAGACGGGGATACGACAAAGAAAAGGCTGCATTCCCCTGAAGGAACTAAAAAAGTTCCCCCCACCCCCCACACGTACACAACTAAAAATAAACTAAAACATACGTCCAACAAGACTAAATTCGTAGAAAGAGAAGTGGCAGCTAGTGGTGCCAGTGTTCACTCACACTTCTGGCAGCCATTCTACTTCCTTTGATAATGGATGCTAAATATATGAGGAAGTAAGGGAAGATGCTGCCGTGGGGAACAGGGCTAGTGAGGAACAATGCCGACAAGAGGCTACGGAAAACCTTTAGTTTAGAGATACAGCGTAGAAACAAGTTCTATAATCTGCTGTGTCCACAGCAACCAGCGAAAACCCTGTTGTAGATTAACCACATATAATCCTCATCACGTATATACTATGCATGATACACATTCCACTGCGCTATGTAATCTAGTCTGGGACTTGAGTAAGGAATGCAGTTACTGATATCAGCCCTGCTTGTCCCTAGCTCTGCAGTCTGTAAGATGACCCTGATGCAGTAGTATGTATTATTCTCTCTGCTTATGTTTCAATAAAAGTCTTGTGGTTCACCTAACGCTGTGTGATGGAGTGATTACAAAACACCTGCACACTAGCTCTATCCTACACATTGCATCGGATTTACAATTAACAAGCAAATTAACCTACAAACCTCTAAGTCTTTGGAGTGCGTGAAGAATCCGGAGCACCCAGAGAAAACCCACGAGGTCACAGGGGGAACGTTCAAACTCAATAAAGAAAGCACCCATAGCCATGATTAAACGTGGGTCTCTGGAGTATGTGTGCAGCAACTCTGCCACTGTGCCGCCCCTAACCTCGCGAGGTGCTAAAGGTACAATGAAGGAAGGGGGGGTTTTGCAAGTACAAAGCCCCATGAGTGCAGACAGTGAAACTTGCAATTTGAATAAAGCCTGCAGTAGTAGATTGCGATCCTTATGGGACTTTTCAAAAGCATTAGTGTGATATGCAATACTGCCAGCATGAAAGAGTAAAAAAAAATCTCCAACAGTATTGGTCTTTTAATATGAATTAGCAAAAGCACATATTAGTGGCAAGTACTGAAATAAATGGTAATTATGTCCACAGTCACCTTCTATTTCCAACACTGCATACAGCATCATAGCTGGCAGATTAGAGTACTGGAACAATATCAATCAATATCAGTTTTATTCGTCAATGTAAGAACATGCCCTTTGTCGCAGGATGTTTGTGCCAAGATAAACTAATCTGCATTGCTTGCACAAGTTCCATATCCCTCCATTCCAAGTTTATGTCTATCCCAAAGCCTCATAAATGCCACTATCATATCGGCTTCCACCAGCACCCCTGGCAAACCCTTCCTGGAAGACTGCAAGGTTATGGAACTTTTCAGAGAAAAGGATGGGCAGAGTATTTAAGAATGTAATTTGAGGGTGAGAGGTTAATGGATTAGGGGTATGTGGACCAGGAGGTGAAATTGTTTAATGGGCTTGATACAGTATTTTTGGTGGAACAACTGAACAAATAACTATCATTTTCAAGTCCGAACCTTTCTCCCAGGGTGGAAATGTCAAAGTTAGAAGGCATAGGTTTAAGACGAGAGGGGCAAAGTTTAAAGGCAATGTGCAGAGCAAGCTTTTCCACACAGAGGATGGTGGGTGCTGAGGGACAGGGAAATTATGAATGAGCAAATATCTCTGCTTGTGCAGAAAGTCTGAAACAGGATTCATAACTACAAGGCATTCATCCATAGTACCAGTGGGATATGTATGGAAATCTTCAGCATCCTAAGAGTGATTGAGTTATTAAACTATTTTGAATAGTTGCAGCGAATAGCGACAATGCTTTCAATGTGAATATAATTTAAGATATTGAACAGATTTGGAATGGAATAGGCTGTGCTGAAAGGAACTCGTGTATACTTCTGACCAATTGGGCTGAATAGTTTGTATTTGCAATTCGATGTGAATTATTTTTAATTTATGAAAATCTCTGTCAGCTTTATTTTCTCAGCTACCACATCATACACCATTTACTAAGTGATCTCGCACTCAGCATCTCGCTGAAACTGTTACCTACATTCTTACCTGCCTGATGTTGCAGCAATCACACACTGTTATTTTTATATAAGGGCGTGCAATGGGTTTAATATGCTGGGAATCTGGATAAAGCAAACAGTTGCAACATCATCTAACAACTCCCAGCAGAATACTCAGTGTCCTGTATTTTTTAGGACATCAATAGAAGGAAAAGTTGAAGCAGTTTAATTTGCATTTTATCTTGAGCTGTCCTAAAAATGACATGGAAGAGACCACCTGCCCCACTGAGTCTTGTCCTCTCACAACAGAAGAATCACATAATTGACACCCCTTTGTCTCCTTCTCACCACTAGTCTTTATCACTGAAGAACGGTCTCGACCTGTAACGTCACCTATTCCTTCTTCCCGGAGATGCTGCCTGTCTTGCTGAATTACTCCAGCATTTTGTGCCTCTCTTCAGCCTTTATCACTTGCTACTCCCATCTGTCAATCAAACCTCCCTCGCCTGTATCCTCCTTGCTCTTTGTCTTGCCCCACCACTTTGTACCAGCTTTTTCCACCCTCCTGCACTCAGTCTGAAGAAGCGTCCCGATCCAAAACATCACCTACCTATTCCCTCCACAGATGCTGCCTGACTCGCTGAGGGACTCCAGCACTTTTAGTGTTTTGCAGAAGAATCACATGAATGCAGCGAGATCTTCCCTGCTGTTATCAGGCAACTGAATCATCCCACCACAACCAGACAGCAGTGCTGAACTGCTACCTACCACACTGGCGACCCTCACACTATCCTTGATCAGACTTTACTGGCTTTAGCATGCATTAAATGTTATTCACTTAGAAACATAGAAACATAGAAATTAGGTGCAGGAGTAGGCCATTCGGCCCTTCGAGCCTGCACCGCCATTCAATATGATCATGGCTGATCAACCAACTCAGTATCCCGTACCTGCCTTCTCTCCATACCCTCTGATCCCCTTAGCCACAAGGGCCACATCTAACTCCCTCTTAAATATAGCCAATGAACTGGTCTCAACTACCCTCTGTGGCAGAGAGTTCCAGAGACCCACCACTCTGTGTGAAAAAAGTCCTTCTCATCTCGGTCCTAAAGGATTTCCCCCTTATCCTTAAGCTGTGACTCCTTGTCCTGGACCTCCCCAACATCGGGAACAATCTTCCTGCATCTAGCCTGTCCAACCCCTTAAGAATTTTGTAAGTTTCTATAAGATCGCCTCTCAATCTCCTAAATTCTAGAGAGTATAAACTGAGTCTATGCAGTCTTTGTTCATAAGACAGTCCTGACATCCCAGGGGTCAGTCTGGTGAACCTTCTCTGCACTCCCTCTATGGCAATAATGTCCTTCCTCAGATTTGGAGACCAGAACTGTACGCAATACTCCAGGTGTGGTCTCACCAAGACCCTATACAACTGAAGTAGAAGCTCCCTGCTCCTATACTCAAATCCTTTTGCTATGAAAGCTAACATACCATTCGCTTTCTTCACTGCCTGCTGCACCTGCATGCCTACTTTCAATGACTGGTGTACCATGACACCCAGGTCTCGCTGCATCTCCCCTTTTCCTAATCGGCCTCCATTTAGATAATAGTCTGTTTTCCTATTTTTGCCACCAAAGTGGATAACCTCACATTTATCCACATTATACTGCATCTGCCAAACATTTGCCCACTCACCCAGCCTATCCAAGTCACCTTGCATTCTCCTAGCATCCTCCTCACAGCTAAAACTTGTGTATCTATACACTGTAAATGGATCGATTGTAATCATGTATTCTCTTTCTGCTGACTGGATAGCACTCAACAAAAGCTTTTCATTGTACCTCTATATACGTGACAATAAACTAAACTGAATGTTTTCCCCTCGTTATTTCCCTGCACCCCATTCAACATTCTCTCCCATGTCCATCAACAATCTGGAATTTTGTTTTTGCCACTAACCTACGATAAAGGGTCATCTAATATAGCCAATTAACCTACCAGCATGTGTTTGATATGTATAGGGGCATCGCAGAAACTGGAGGTATGGGGGAGGGTATGCAAACTCCACATAGACAGCACATGAAGTCATGATTGAACCAGGAGCTGCGAGGCATAGCATTTCCAGTGTTTGCCATTGAGGAGGTGTCATAACAAAACAGGATTGCTTAATTTTCAGTGCAATAACAGGATCTAATTAAAAGCAGACATTTGGTGTAGCTCAGTTACAGACATGAGCTGAAGAATGACACATCTGCAAAAATATCACTCTTTTCATATGGGAAGAGATCTTATTAAAATGAATACACAGAGAGAACGAGCAGAAATAATTTCTCAATTAATATAATGAACACATGCCTGAGAAAGATTCCAAACCAGGATATGTAATGGATTTGAAGTACAACAGGAAAATCATTTGTTAAATGACTATTGCAGATTGGACAGTCATAAATTGCTGCATTTTAACATACGGGGATCATGACAGAAGCCTCCTCATGGCGATTCCCGGAAACGATGAAGCGATGCACTCTGTAACACGTCGGGCGACAAATTCTGTCAACAGGTTAGACAACGACAAAAGGCAACAACATTTAATATAATGAAGAGGAAAAAAATGTCAAAAGTATGTGTTAGAATTAGAGCAGGCACCTCGGGACTCATTAAGATCTTCCCAAACAAATGCAGAGCACAATTCCCTAAAACTTAATTTTTAGTTTCATGGCATACTTTGGGCATTTCACTATCACCATTCAACACAATTGCTTTGAACACTTACACCATTCACATCATCACAGGCTACCTCCCTTTCCTTTCCAAAGTCCATGAACATGTTTCATATAGGAATATGAATTTCACATATTCATATAGGAATATCTGGAAACTATTAGAAAATTGGAAAGTTGATAATATGTATAACCCAAAAGCTCACATACTGGAGAAAGATGCTGAGGAAAATAGACTAACATTGTGAAGGTAACTCAATGGTCACGTTAGGAGAGGCAATACATAGATTTGTGACGTTTTTAGATTACAAGGCATAGAGAGCTGGAGTAAAGATAAACAAATGCTGAGGGCAATGAATTTGATCATGGGTGGCACAGTGCCGCAGCTACAGTTACTGCAGGTACAGTTACTGCCTCGCAGTGCCAGAGGCCTGGGTTCGATCCTGACTACGGGTGCTGTCTGTACGGAGTTTGTACATTCTCCCGGTGTCCACGTGTGTTCTGTGGCTGCTCCAATTTCCTCTGACACTTCAAAGATGTACAGATTTGTTGGTTAATAAATATCTGGATTGTAGGTTTAACCTCGAGCCCCATGGATTAAATAAGCATTGTTAATTATTTTTGAACAATGTTGCTTGATGTATTTAAACATCTAAATAATATATTAATTCCATGAGTTTTGAGCTTCAGTTATTAAAAAGCAAAGGGGAGACACAAAATTTTGCCATTTGCCTTACTGGCAAAGCTAATATTGGGTCTTTGAATTTTTAATGGAAATTTCTCAAGCGTGGTCAATCAAATGTGTACTGAGCAGAATTGATTTAGTTAGAGTGTTTGCTGAAACTTGGCTGCTGCCACATAGATATGGGTAACTTAGGCATCAGAGTTGGAACCCCCTTCTGCTGCTTCAGCTTCACAAATGGAAAATTAGGTTATGTCATAAGGGATAGGAGCAGAATTAGGCCATTCAGCCCATCATGTCTACTTTGCCATTTAATCATGGCTGATCTATCTCTCCCTCTTAACCCCATTCTCCTGCCTTCTCCCCATAACCCCTGACACCCATCTTAATCAAGAATCTATCTATCTTTGCCTTAAATATATACATTGACTGCTCCAGCCTTCTGTCGCAGAGAATTACACAGATTCACCACCCTCTGACTAAAGAAATTCCTCCTTCCCAAAGGAACATCCTTTAATTCTCAGGCTATCACCTATAGGCCTAGACTCCCCCACTAGTGGAAACATCCACTCTACATCCACTCTACCCGCGATCAATTAGTCCATTCTCAAACAACTAACAAACTATTGAAGGCAGAATTGGGGGAGATACCAATCAGGCATTTGGATAGTTCCCCTTCTGCATGGTTGGAAATCAGATTTATGGAAATTCTGAAAGAAGATCATGTTCCTATCCCTTCACACCACTGCCTATTACACAGACCTGGGTCGCAGCACTCCGCTTGCTCTGATATAAGTGCTGGGGTAATTATTGTAGTTTGGATTGTCCTCATCCATACTGCCTTCCAGCTTGGGAGAAAAAAGGCAGTGAGCAGTCACGAATGGCAGCAGTCCCAACTCCTTTCAAGGTTTGCCAAAATGTCATGAAATTGAGGGCATCATTATTGTCCCAAATTAGAAACATGGAAACATAGAAATTAGGTGCAGGAGTAGGCCATTCGGCCCTTCGAGCCTGCACCGCCATTCAATATGATCATGGCTGATCATCCAACTCAGTATCCCGTACCTGCCTTCTCTCCATACCCTCTGATCCCCTTAGCCACAAGTGCCACATCTAACTCCCTCTTAAATATAGCCAATGAACTGGCCTCAACTACCCTCTGTGGCAGAGAGTTCCAGAGACCCACCACTCTCTGTGTGAAAAAAGTCCTTCTCATCTCGGTCCTAAAGGATTTCCCCCTTATCCTTAAGCTGTGACCCCTTGTCCTGGACCTCCCGAACATCGGGAACAATCTTCCTGCATCTAGCCTGTCCAACCCCTTAAGAATCTTGTAAGTTTCTATAAGATCCCCTCTCAATCTCCTAAATTCTAGAGAGTATAAACCGAGTCTATGCAGTCTTTGTTCATAAGACAGTCCTGACATCCCAGGAATCAGTCTGGTGAACCTTCTCTGCACTCCCTCTATGGCAATAATGTCCTTCCTCAGATTTGGAGACCAGAACTGTACGCAATACTCCAGGTGTGGCCTCATCAAGACCCTATACAACTGAAGTAGAACCTCCCTGCTCCTATACTCAAATCCTTTTGCTATGAAAGCTAACATACCATTCGCTTTCTTCACTGCCTGCTGTACCTGCATGCCTACTTTCAATGACTGGTGTACCATGACACCCAGGTCGCGCTGCATCTCCCCTTTTCCTAATCGGCCTCCATTTAGATAATAGTCTGTTTTCCTATTCTTGCCACCAAAGTGGATAACCTCACATTTATCCACATTGTACTGCATCTGCCAAACATTTGCCCACTCACCCAGCCTATCCAAGTCACCTTGCAGTCTCCTAGCATCCTCCTCACAGCTATCACTGCCCCCCAGCTTAGTGTCATCCGCAAACTTGGAGATATTGCCTTCAATTCCCTCATCCAGATCATTTATGTATATTGTAAATAGCTGGGGTCCCAGCACTGAGCCTTGCGGTACCCCACTGCCTGCCATTGTGAAAACGACCCGTTTACTCCTACTCTTTGCTTCCTGTTTGCCAGCCAGTTCTCTATCCACATCAATACTGAACCCCCAATGCCGTATGCTTTAAGTTTATATACTAATCTCTTATTTAGGACCTTGTCGAAAGCCTTCTGGAAGTCCAGATACACCACATCCACTGGTTCTTCCCCATCCACGCTACTAATTACATCCTCGAAAAATTCCACATGATTTACCTTTCATAAATCCATGCTGACTTTGTCCAATGAATGCACCACTTTCCAAATGTGCTGCTATCCCATCTTTAATAACTGACTCCAGCAGTTTCCCCACTACCGATGTTAGACTAACTGGTCTGTAATTCCCCGTTTTCTCACCCCCCCCTTCTTAAAAAGAGGGGTTACGTTTGCTACCCCCAATCCTCAGGAACTACTCCAGAATCTAAAGAGTTTTGAAAGATTATCACTAATGCATCCACTATTTCCGGAGCTACTTCCTTAAGTACTCTGGGATGCAGCCTATCTGGCCCTGGGGATTTATCGGCCTTTAATCCATTCAATTTACCCAACACCACTTCCCGACTAACCAGGATTTCACTCAAGTACTCCTTTGACCCGCGGTCCCCTGCTATTTCCGGCAGATTATTTATGTCTTCCTTAGTGAAGACGGAACCAAAGTAGTTATTCAATTGGTCCGCCATATCCTTGTTCCCCATGATCAACTCACCTGTTTCTGACTGCAAGGGACCTACATTTGTTTTAACTAATCTATTTCTCTTCACATATCTATAAAAACTTTTGCAGTCAGTTTTTATGTTCCCTGCCAGTTTTCTTTCATAATCTATTTTTCCCTTCCTAATCAAGCCCTTTGTCCTTCTCTGCTGGTCTCTGAATTTCTCCCAGTCCTCTGGTATGCTGCTTTTTCTGGCTACTTTGTACGCATCATCCTTTGCTTTGATACTATCCCTGATTTCCCTTGTTATCCACGGATGCACAATTTCATCCACGGATGAAATTGACCATGTACATTGTAGAAATATCAAACTGCAGATGCTGGGTTACAAAGAAGGTACAAAGTGCTGGAGAAACTCAGTGAGTCAGGCAGCATCTCAACGGAAACATCACCTATTCATGTTCTCCAGAGATGTCACCAGCCCTGCTGTGTTACTCCTTTGGTCTTCTATGGCTGTGCAGATTGTTTTGATGGTTCAAGCAAGGATGAGTTTGTCATGAAGATAGACACTGGAGTAGCTTAAGCAGCATCTTTGTAGGATAAGGATAGGTGACATTTCAGGTCGGGACCCTTCTTCAGACTGAAAGTAAGGGGGGTGGGGGGGGGGGAGATGGGGGAGGGTGTGTGGGTGTGAGTTGGGGGGGGGGGGGGGATGAAGACCTGCAATGAAAATTTCACCATAAACTGCAAAGGGAATCCTTTCTGATGCAGGAAAATGAATACGCTATCCATCTAACAAATCCATGGAAACATAGAAACATAGCAAATAGGTGCAGGAGTAGACCATTTGGCCCTTCAAGCCAGCACTACCATTCAATATGATCATGGCTGATCATCCAAAATCAGTACTCAGTTCCTGCTTTTTCCCCATATCCCTTGACTCCTTTAGCCCTAAGAGCTAATGGCCCTGTCCCACGGTACGAGCTCATTCCAAGAGCTCCTCCGAGTTTAAAAAAAATCAAACTCGTGGTAATCACGGAGAATGTACGTAGTGGGTACGTCGGAGCTCGGGGACATCTCTTAGCGGCTCGTAATGCTAATGGCAGGTACTCGGGAAGACTCGCTAATGGCAGGTACTCGGGAAGACTCGCTAACGGCAGGTAAGCTCAGGAAGACTCGTGAAGATTTTTCAACATGTTGAAAAATGTCCACGAGAGCCCCGAGTACCGACAAGTGGTCATTACCGTAAATCTCAGAGTTCATAGAAACATAGAAACATAGAAATTAGGTGCAGGAGTAGGCCATTCGGCCCTTCGAGCCTGCACTGCCATTCAATATGATCATGGCTGATCATCCAACTCAGTATCCCGTACCTGCCTTCTCTCCATACCCTCTGATCCCCTTAGCCACAAGGGCCACATCTAACTCCCTCAGTTCGAATCGGGGCAAACTCGGGAGAGCTCTTGGAATGAACTTGTACCATGGGATAGGGCCATAAGTCTAACTCTCTCTTGAAAACATCCAGTGAATTGGCCTCCACTGCCATCTGTGGCAGAGAATTCCACAGATTCACAACTCTCTGGGTGAAAACTTTTTTCCTCTTCTCAGTTATAAGTGGCCGCATCCGCCTTCCCTCCTGAGGTGCATTTGTGTGATTTCATTAAGGAAGTGCAGAACTGAAGCCACAAAATGTTGGGAATGCCCAGCATCTGTGTGAAGAGAATGGGAGTTACTTTTTCAGTCTGAAGTAGTTGAAGAGCAGATTTTTTTTAAATGTCTGCAGCCTACTGTACAGACTGTGCAATCTTCAATGCTACTGTGAGGATTGGGGATATCACTGTCACAAATGTATATAAACCCCCTAGAGTCACGTGGCCTGCCTCCATGTTACCCACTTTCCACCACACAGAAGTACATGCAGGGGGCCTTTAACAGTCATCACCCATCCTGGGGCTACTCAGCCAATGATGAGAATAGGGAATTACTGAATATGTGGGCATCCAACAATGATCGCTACCTCCTCCATGATGCCAAACAACCAGGCACATTCCACTCAAGCAGATGGAGGAGAGACTACAACCCAGATCTCTGCTTCACATCGAAAACTGATGTTGGCCACCGCCTCCATGCATCGCGTAAGATCCTTTCGCAACATAGACCTGCTCTGATCCCTGTAATCTCATCCAAGCCTCCCCCATGCTGGAACTTCTGGAAAGCAGATTGGACAGGTTTCACACAAGAAGTTGAGGAAAAGATCATGTCTTGAACCTGACCCATGAACTACAAGTCCTTCTGCACGATCCTGAAGGCTGCAGCAAAGAGGTACGTCCCTAGAGGCCTCCGCAAAAACTTAACTCCTTGCTGGCTTCCTGAATTAGATGACCTCTTGAGGCCACAGGCGACCCAGATGCTGCCACAGAACTGCTAGATTCCCTGAATGCAGCAAGATGTCAGCACTGGCAAGAGGCTGTAGATGACTTGAACTTTACGTACTCCAGCAGGAAGGCTTGGACTCTCCTTCATCATCTTGCTTCAGCTGCTCCTGCCCGGTACAAGCATCCCAAGGAATCAGCAAATGTTGTAGCCTGTCACCTGCTGGCAAACTCGAAGGCCACCACTTCCAAAGAAGCCCACAAGAAGTGAGACGGAGCCTGACAAAGTCCATCTCTTCTTCACCATCCTCAAGCCCCCTTTCTAATTCATACACTCCAGTTGATGTGGACAAAGGCCTGTCCTCTACTAAAGCTGGGAAAGCAGCAGGAGTTGATGGGATCTACCAGGAATTTCCGAAGAACCTTGGCCCCCATGAATGCAACTGGCTGCCTGCTTTTTCCATTGTAATGGAATTATCCCTAAGGCCTGAAGAAAGTCTAAAGTCATCGCATACCTCAAGCCTGGGAAACCTGCTGATGATCCAGCTAGTTACCAACCCATCTCCCTCTTGTCTACACCCTACAAGCTGTTTGAGCACCTCCTGGTTGCCAGGATTTCTCCATTGGTAGAGTCTCTTCTGCCCAGTGAGCAAGCTGGTTTTAGACCTGGTAGAAGCTGCACAGATCAAGTCCTTGCCCTCCCTACCAATATAGAGCCTGGCTTCCAACGTGCCCTGAAAACTGGTGTTGCTCCCGTCGATCTGTCATCAGCTTATGACACCGTGTAGAGACATGGTCTGTTGCTGGAAGCTTCCAGAATTTTGAAGTGCCAAATCACCATGCGTGCCCTCTCATCCATTCTCAGCAGCCATAGATTCAGGGTCTCGCTTGGGAACCAGACCAGCTTTGTTAGGACCCTGAATGATGGTCTCCCCCAGGGCTCTGTCCTAGTTCCCCTACTCTTCAACATTTATGTGAGTGACACGCCAACTACCTCGACCAGGAAGTTTGCATATGCAAATGATATGCCCTTGCCTACCAGGGAGCTGCCCTTGAGAATATCAGCAGAGTGCTATGTGTGATAACTCTGGAGTGCCAAGACTTGCAGTGGATGGAGGGGTCCTTCACCTTCTGCCAACTTCCCCCTAACCCATTGAAGACAACCATCACTGTCTTTCACCTCAGCAATCGGCTAGCAAATACAAAGCTCCGAGTGTCCTTTTGTGGTAAGCCGGTGAAGAATGAAGAATTCCCCAAGTACCTCGAGTCACCCTGGATCGACCCTCACCTATCGTGAGCACCTGAAGAGGGTGGCTGATAAACTGAAAGCAAGGGTCAACATCATCAGGAAACTTGCAGGCAACAGCTGGGGATCTAATGCACACACCCTCCATACCGCAAGCTTTGCCCTAGTCTACTCAACAGCTGAGTTTTGCTCAACAGCTTGGGCTAATAGCTGCCACACCAAACGAGTTGACACTGTACTTAATGGGTCATGCGGGTCATCACAGGAATGCTTAATGGGCCTGTCCCACTTGGCCGCCATTTGCGCGCCATTTACGCGACCTCGTCGTCGTGTTGAGACGCACGGGTAGCATGTGGGCGGCGCAGGATGGTTGCATGCAGATGGGCGGAGGGGTATGGAGTTGCACGCGGTGCCGCACGGCGCTCCAGGATTTTGTAGTGCACAAAATCTTTGCGTGCCTCCAGCGTGACGTTTCGCATATGCACGCGGACGTATTGCGGTCGCACGCTGACGTCCTGACCTCGTACGTGCATTACTGAAGTATACGAATGAACTATCACGAATATCTTCATTGTACATGCTTCTGATGTTGGAAAGTAGGTGCATTTTGCGATGGAGTTTGAATTCAGAAAGTCCCCAGAGAATAAGTCATCTCCATTGAGTAATTTGCCTGTGTACATGTAGGTGACATATTGCAGTAGGCAGATCTGCCACGTTTGATGCTGATGATGATTTATTAAAATTGCGAATATTCAGACACTTGACACTTTTTTATAGAATTTAAAACATTTTGTTCAACGCAGCTGCACCGATAATTGAGTTCACGGCGCAAGGTTCAATGTTGATGCAAGGTCAGGGAGTCAAAGAACAATATTGGATATTTTGCTGACACGCTGAGTCGGCTCTGATTATTTTACCTATTTATTTATTCTTTGTTCCAGCTTCACTCACAACGTGTCAAGTTCTCGTCATTTCGAACCCCCATCCCACACCCCCAAGGGAACGTGCAAAAGTCCCTTAATGAATATGTGTTTAGCCATTTCCTCAGTGCGGTCCAACAGCAGTACAGCGATTGGAACCAATACCATTTGTACTGAGCACGGAGCAAACATGTACATTCCGTGGGGGGGGGGAGAGGATGAAAACATAACCCAAAGCAACCAATTTTCTGAATTACACCATAATTCGAAAGAAAATACAGTATTATGCACTAAACAACTTTCCACTGGGTATTCAAATGACGTCACGCACTCCAGACAGCTGTGCTGACGCTACAGACCTGTCGCATAAATGACGTCACAGTGGGGCAGGCCCTTAAGTCAACACCTTTGCAGTGGCTCCCTGTCCTCTCCCATATCGCCCCTCACAGCATACACAGAAGGGAGGGGATGTTGAAAGATTGGTGCACCATCGAGGCTCACCCTGACCTTCCCATCCACGCTGACTTGAACAATCTGCCCAACGTGCGCCTGAAGTCCCGCAAACCCTTCTGGTCTTCAATTAAATCCCTGGAAGACTTTGACTCCAAGACTGAGTGGCGCAGAGCCTGGAAAGATGCCAACACCAACAACGGAGAGGTCATTACAGACCCCACACTGAAACCACCGGGTTTTGACCTCAATCACATGCAATGGCTAACCCTGAACAGAATCCACACCTTTCATGCAACAACAGCCCATCACCTGCATAAGTGGGGGATGACGGACAGCCCTGCTTGTCACTGCATACATCCAGACCAGACCATCCCACACTTTGTGAATGACTGCTCACTGTGACTGTCCCCTGGTTGCATCAAAGCCATCCACCCAGTAACTGATGCTGTCCTGGCCTGGATGTCTACAACTTTAGGCTTTGCACGCCACACGCAAGAGGAAGAAGATGTGCAGAGGAAGGACATCTTTTAAGAGGTCTTTCTCTCCTGTTGAACGGGTGAGGTATTATTGCGCAGAACTCATTGAATCATGTAGTATAGAAACAGGGTCTTCAGCAACCAAGTCTATGCTCACCATTGGAAGTGCTAACAACTTATGGGCCTATCCCACATGCGATTTTTGGGGCAACTCAGGTGACACTTGCAAAATTTTCAACATGTTGAAAATGTTTCCACGACAGTATAGACGATTTCTGCTGTCGTTGGTTGTCGCAGGTGCTGTCACAGGTGGTCACCAGGTGTAGGCGAATCCCATTAAAACTAGTCCCTCCCAGTCGCCTAAAGGGACAGGCCCATTCTGCTCCTCAACAGTTCACTTACTTCACATTTGCTTTGGTTGAAAATTCCCCATTTGATTATCACCAAATTTTAATTAAAGGCCGCAAGAGTTTAAGAAAGATGGAGAGGCACTTTATTACGTCATCATCACAGCATTATTTTGATATGCACCATTTTAGTTTGAAGGTGAGATTGACAAGAAAATTATTTAAGATAGAACAAATATAGAAAGCTATTGATTTTAAGACATCAACACTGTTGGAGGGAATTGTGTGTTTGACCTGTACCCAGAATCTGGTTTTCACTGACACTTCACACTTGCAGCATTTATTTAGTTTGTGATACCATGGCGACATGCAGATTTTCAATCTTTCTTTGATCCTTGTTTTGATCTATGCTAGAGTTGTGTTTAGTTAGCTAACTAATAACTGGGTCTTTGAAATAGTTATGCAAACTATTCCACCATTTGTCTTGCAAATAAGTCATCAAGTGACTCCTCTTAAGTCTGTAGAATTTAATGAGACAGCAAGGAAACAGGCCCTTTTTATTTTGATTGAAGGGCATGTTTCTGCGCTGTATGACTCCATCCATCCATCTATACAATTACTAAAACTCTCATCTTGACCACTTACGGTCTGCATTGTATTTAAATTTATGCAAAAACGCTACCCTATATCGCTAGGATTACTCGCCACCTTACTCAGCGTTCTCCTCAGCTCCAAGCCACCAAGTTTTGTTCCGACCGGTGGAAGATTACAAATGTTATGAAGGTTTAAAAAATCGTGAGACCAGCAGATTGGCCTAATCGCCTGTCATTCACCATGAAGGTAACGCCCCTTCCAGCACCCGCTGGAGAATAAAGCCCTGGGGCCGGGCTGAGTCCGTGAGCACGTCCAGAAGCCGCCGAGAATAAAGCTGAAGCAGCGCAGTGTGCGTGGTGTTCCGCAGGTGGGGGCGGGCTTTGTTCGAGGGCGGGGAACAGGAGCAGATGAGTGAGTCCAGACCGGCAGCTGGGAAATGGTGAGCCCACACACCCCCCTCCCACACTCCCCCTGCCCTCCACCCCCCCTCCTCTACACACCCCCTTCCCTACACCCACCCACAGTTCCCCTCCCCCACCCACTCCCCCCCTCCCCCACACACTCACCCCCTCCCCCACACATGACCCTCCCTCATATCCCCTTCCTCCACACACCTCCCTACCCTACACAACACCCCCTCCGCCACACACACACCCTCCCTCATCCCCCCCCTCCCCACACCCCACCCTCTCCCATACCCCCCTCCCCCACACACCCCCCGTCCCCAACACCCACCCCCCACCACCACACACCCCACCACCAGCCCCCGCATGAAGCCGCCCCCTCCCTGGATGCAGGACGCTTCCTGCCTGAAGCCGCCCCCGTTCCCCGGCTACAGAACGCTCCCGCCGTTGCGTTGGGGGAACAGGTGAGTGGTGGAATATTGCATTGGGGAATGGGTTGCATTAGGGGAGCAGGCCCCAACCTGAATCCGCCCCACTCACCCAGCTGCAGCATGCTCCTACCTCCCCATCACGTTCTCCGACAACCCCCGCCTGAAGCTGTACCCCTCCCCCCCGACAGCCCCCACCTGATGCCCTCCCTCTCCTCATCTAGAGATTGTTCACCCTCTCCCCAAAAGCCCCCGCCTGAAGCCTTGCCCCTCCGCTGGCAGCAGGATGCTCGTCCCTCCCCCTCCTGACAGCCACCACCTCAAGTATAAAGAACATTGATCAAAAAGTGATCATAATATCATTATTGATGAGGAGCATCATGATCAGGCTCTGTTCTATATTCAAGATAAGCTTGAGAATTACAACAAAACAATGGAATGCTTTAATTTGCCACAACCAACAAACGGAAGGATGCACCTTGATGATGACAATCCAGAGTTGCTGCAGGGATTGCAATACAATAGAACTGAACAACAGCAGTTTGTTGAGGAGAATGAGCCACTGCTGAATGCTGAGCAGAGAGCAGTGTATGACCAGGTGTGCAACTGCTTGAAATGGAAGCTTCCCTCAATGTTTTTCATTGATTCACCAGGAGGAACGGGAAAAACATTTATCACCAATTTGATCCTCTCCAAAGTTAGAGAGAAGAACGGCACATTCTCGATTCAAGACACCCATCCGAGTGACCCAGGATACATTCTGCAACATTGACAAGAACTCTAACATGGCACATTTGATGAGGCAAGTGAAACTCATTGTTTGGGATGAATGCCCAATGATTAGGAGGGAGAGCTTTGAAGCGGTGAACAGAACTCGTCAAGACGTATACACCAACACAAAGCCTTTTGGCCGCATTCTTACCATTTGTTATAGCGAATTTCGACAACTCTTTCCTGTCATGAAAAGGGCAAATGATGCTGATGTTGAAAATCCCTGCATCAAGAAATCCTACTTGTGGACACTTTTCACCAAGTTTCAATTACAGACGAATAAGCGATTGAAAGAGGGAGAAGGCGACTATTCTCATTATTTGTTGAAAGTTGGAGAAGACGAGATTTTAAAGAATGAAGACGGTGAAATTGAAATGGCAGAAGACATGGTTCTATCAACAAAAACACTGGAGGATTGTATAGATTTCATCTATCCCACATTTGAAAATCCTGCAGAATTATTCTCCAACAATTGTATCTTGGTTCCACACAACGATATGATGAGCAGCATCAATTCTCCATGTATCAGACAACTCCCTGGAATCATTAAGTAGTATTTTTCTTTCAATGCTGTCACAGAGGGAACTGATGCTACTCATTTCCCAACAGAATTCCTCGATTCGCTCGACAACTCTGGATTACCACCACACAAATTGGTTGAAAAAAGGATCTCCGATCATTTTAATGAGGAACTTGGAACCCCCAAAGCTATGTAATGGAACGAGGATGATTGTGGAAGAGCTACACAATAATCTGATCATTGCAAGAATCAACATGGGAGCCTTCAAAGATGACATTGTTCTCATCCCTAGGATAACACTCAATTTGACAGAAGGCAAAGACATTCCCCTTCAGCGGAGCCAATTCCCCATTCAGTCAAGTTTTGCTATGACGATCCACAAAGTGCAAGGACATACCATGGAGAAAGTGTTGATATACCTCGAGAAACCGGTATTTCAGCATGGACAACTATATGTGGCTCTTAGCTGAGCAAAGGTGAAGGAAAATGTCAAAGTTTTCCTGAAGGATGGAACATTGACCAAGAATGTTGTCATTAAACTCATGCTTGGCTGAGCGATGACTTCTGAGGTAAATTGTCATATTTTCTTTAGGTTAAAATTTCACCAATAATGTCTCTATATTAAAATTGTGGTTTTTTTTTCATCAACAGCAAAGAGACATGGAGACGCAGTGAGCAGCAAAGGCAACAAGAAAGAACTGAACTGAATAAATCTCATCAAACATTTAAATTGTTATATTTTAAGTTATTCACATTTTAAGTTTTAATAAATCCCTTTTCCACTTGCTGTGCCTGTCAGTTGCGCCAGCGTTGTTATAACTGCCTGTTCTACATCACAATGGGAACCCTGGGCGGGAATGGCTGCGCTGCTGGAGAGTTGTTAAGATCAGGGGATCAGGGGCATTACAGCGGGATCCCGTCAACCGTACCTGCGCAGTTGGGGGCTATGGGTGTGTGGTGGAATATTGCATTGCAGGACCTGTCTGCCAATGTGTGCCAATGGGGACCCGATGGGTCCCACTTGGTCTGGTGACTTTATAATTGCAAAAAGTGCAACATCTGACTCTTACCTCTTCCCTTTCCATCAACAATCCCTTGAAACAACAATCTGAAGCAGTCATAATTCTCTAGTACTTCTTCCAATTTTGTGTACTGTATATCAATGCTTCTGATGTGGTCTTCTTAGCAAAGGGGAAACCAAGCACAGATTGCATAACTGCTTGTCAGAGAACCTTAGTTTAGTCTGCAATTGTGATCCAAGGTTCTACCTTACCAATTTAAATCATAACAAAACGAAACTAAGTTTTGACAAAAGACTTTCACCTGAAACATGAACTCCATTTCTCTTTCTATCAACACTGCTTAATCTACTATTTTAATTTCAGAGTTTCAGCCTCTCTTTTGAATTTTATCCCTCTCTCTCCACTTGTGTTTTCATTCATCTCCTTCCATTCAAGTTGGTTATTCAGACAAGGTGGCTCATAATATTCCCCAAAGATCAGTGCTCAGGCCATTGTTTAAAATATGTGTTTATACAAATAACATGGATGGAGAAGTACAATTTTAGGTTTTGTGGGCAACACTAAACTATGAAAGAGTTAATAGCGATGGCAGCAACAATAAACACATTGATAAATTGACACAAGAGCCGGCAAATAATCTTCAACAAAGAATGTGAGAAGCAATGCATTTTAGTCAGAGGAATAAGCAAACCACTATCTATTTAGTGAGCATCTTAATGGGTAAAAGGAACAGAGGAACCTGGGATGACATTGTTGATCTGGGATTACAACAATGGTGTGCAAAGCCTCTTGGGCAACAGTGACCATATTATGGTGGAATCTGCATTAAATTGGAGAGTGACATGGTTAATTCAAAGATGAGGGTCCTGAACTTAAATAAAGGAAACTTTGATGGTATGAAACGGGAATTGGCTCAGATAGATTGACAAATGATACTTAAAGGGTTGACGGTGGGTATGCAATGGCAAAGTTTTTAAGATCGCATGGATGAATCATAACAATTGTTCATTCCTGTCTGGTGTAAAATTAAACCAGGGAAGGTGGCTTAATCGTAGCTAACGAGGGAAGTTAGGGATAGTGTTAAATCCATGGAAGGGCATGAAGAGGCATATAAATTGGCCAGTGGAAGCAGCAAGTTCAAGTTCAAGTTGCATTTATTGTTACATGCACCAATTGGTACAGTGAGATTTGATTTACCATACAGCCATAGGGATAAACAGAACACAATGCACGATATGATTTAACATAAACATCCCCACACAGTGGAATCAACATTCCCACTGTGGGGGAAGGCAATAAAGTTCAGTCATCTTCCTCTTGTCCACCCGGGGTCGGGGTTTTTAAGCCCCCCGCAGTCGCCGCTATGGCGGCCTGATGTTCAGACCCTCTCGCCGGGATGATCGGAGCTCCGGCGTCTGAACGGAAGAACACACTCATTGGCTTGGAGTTTCCGAATCGGCCACTTCTTACTGGGTGGACTGGGAAAAATTTTAAATTCAACAGAGGAGGAAAAAAAGAGGGGGGAAATAGAGCTTGGGGGGAATATAAAAACTGACTGTAAAAGCTTCTGTCGATATGTGAAGAGGAAAAGCTTAGTGTAGACAAATGTAGGTGCCTTATGGTCAGAAACAGGTGAATTTGTAATGTGGAGCAAGGAAATGGCAGACACTAAATGCTGGAGTAACTCAGAGGGACAGGCAGCATCTGTGAAGAGAAGGAATGGGTGACGTTTTGGGTCGAGATTCTTCTTCAGACTCTTCTTCAGACAGAAAATTGCAGACCATTTAAACAAGTACTTTAGTTCTGTCTTCACTAACAAAACCATAAACAATACTAGGGGACCGAGGATCTAGTGGGAGACAGGAACTGAAGGGAATCTACTACGCTCATCAGGAAATGGTGTTGGGTAAACTGTTGGGACTTAAGGCAGATAAATCCCTAGGGTAGATAGTCTGCATCACAGAGTGCACAAGCAGGTGGCCCTAGAAATCATGAAATGGTGATCATTTTTCAATGTTCTATCAACTCTGGATCAGTTCTTATGGACTGGAGCGTAGTCAAAATGAATCCACTTTTTAAGAAAGGAGGGAGAGAGAAAACAGGGATTTATAGATCACCTAGCCTGTCATCAGTAGTGGGGAAGATGCTTGAGTCAATCATTAAAGATGTAATAGCAGCGCATTTGAAAAGCAACGACGGGATCGGTCAAAGTCAGCATGGATTCATGGAGGGAAATCATGCTTGACTAATCTTCAGGAATTATTTGAGGATGTAACAAGTGTAATTGGACAAGGGAGAACCAGTGGATGTGGTGTATCTGGACTTTCGGATTAGAACACATTAGAACACATGGTATTGGGGGTAAGGTATTGACATGGATAGAGAACTGGTTGGCAGACAGCAATCAAAGAGTAGGAATTAACGGGTCCTTTTCAGAACGGCAGGCAGTGACTAGTGGAATGCCACAAGGTTTGGTGTAAGAACGCCATTTATTTATAATTTATATTAATGATGTAGATGAAGGAATTAAATGTAACATCTCCAGGTTTGTGGATGACACACAGCCCAGTGGCATTGTGAGCTGCGAGGAAGATGTTACAAAGCTGCAGGGTGACTTGGATAGGTTGAGTGAGTGGGCAGATGCATGCAGGATGCAGTATAATGTGGATAAATGTCAGACAATAGAAAATAGGTTCAGGAATAGGCCATTTGGCCCTTCGAGCCAGCACCACCATTTAATGTGATCATGGCTGATCATCCACAATCAGTACCCAGTTCCTGCCTTCTCCCCATATCCCCTGATTCCGCAATCTATAAGAGCTCTAGGGATATGGGGAGAAGGCAGGAACGGGGTACTGATTTTGTTTGATCAGCCATGATCATATCGAATGGCAGTGCCACTTTAAAGGCCGAATGGCCTACTCCTGCCCTTATTTTCTATGTTTCTAAGACAGATAGTCAAATCGCAAACAGGAATATATATTAATCAGGTCATTAAGAGGGACAAACCGATCCTGAAATTCAGTTCCTAATGGGCCTGTCCCACTAAGGCGACTTTATAGGTGACTGCAGGAGACTATGCAGTCGCAACATGGTCGCCACATGTTCGCGGGTGGTCGCCTTCATGGTCGTGAGGAGTTCCCGCATTCTGGGAACATTTGAAAAATTAGCGGTGGCCAGAATGAAGCCGCCATGGAGCGTAACGAGAATTTGCGTGCCGTAGGTGGGTCGGCAGGAGGTCCTAGTGGGTTACCAGGAGGTTTAAGGTTCTCCTAGGTTGTGGCCGGTGCTGACCGATGAATTTCATTGGCTCATTGGAAAAAAAACCATAACCAGTAGTTTTCAGAACCAAGGATACCCGACCGATAATGTTGAATGTCCGCCAAGCTTGACAGCCGTGTATCTCTGGCTTCCTAAAAGTTGTCTACACTCATTCTTCTCCCCCACTTCTTCCCCCCCCCCCCTTCTTCCCCCCCCCCCCCCTCACGCTCCCCCACCCCTCCCTCTCCCGCCCCCCTCTTCCCCCCTCTTTTAAAGGATTTACAGTACACTCCTGCAGTCGCCTAAAAATTTGCCTACATGGGACAGGCCCATAAGCACCTTGGCTTTGCACCGTGTGAATTTCACGCAGACAGCGCTCCCCATGCTTACCCTGTTCCCCGCCTGCATAACGGGCTGGTGAATGAAGTGAGGTGTGTGTGTGTGTGTTCCACGCTGACAATCGCTGTTCCAATTGCTGGATGTTCAAGCGACTGCCGGCAACGTGACAGTTGCCTAAACAATCGTCTAAATTGGACAAGCCCATACGGAATTGAGTTGAAAATCAAAGAACACATTCTAAAAAGGATTGAGGAACTGGAGATGCAAAGGAAAAATACAGGGTTAAAACTAAAACTAAAATGAAAATTGTAATTGTACAGTGTTGTTTCCGTAGTGTAGTGGTTATCACGTTCGCCTAACACGCGAAAGGTCCCCGGTTCGAAACTGGGCGGAAACATATTTTTCCTTAAGGATAAGGGGGAAATCCTTTAGGACCGAGATGAGAAGGACTTTTTTCACACAGAGAGTGGTGAGTCTCTGGAACTCTCTGCCACAGAGGGTAGTTGAGGCCATAGCCTCATTGGCTATATGTAAGAGGGAGTTAGATGTGGCCCTTGTGGCTAAGGGGATCAGAGGGTATGGAGAGAAGGCAGGTACGGGATACTGAGTTGGATGATCAGCCATGATCATATTGAATGGTGGTGCAGGCTCGAAGGGCCGAATGGCCTACTCCTGCACCTATTTTCTATGTTTCTATGTTTCTATGTAAACATCAAGAATCAAGATCAAGAATGATCAGTTATACTGGGCAAAATATCAACCAATTGTGGAAGGGGAAAGACTAAAATTAGCTGTAAAAATAAATGATAATTTCCATAGAAAATCCCAGAGAACCTTATTTACACTGAATGGCCAATGTGGAACTTGCCATCACAAAGCAGATAAGCCTTCAATGAGATATATTGATGCAATTGCTTGCTTTGGAGCAGAACAAGTTGATAGGAAATCCTAAAGAAGTATATTGAACGATGATGGGTTTGAGTAGATAAAAACATTTTCATTGAGCAGATAATTCAAGCAACAGAGGGCACAGGTATCTATTAAGTGCTGAAAACTACAAGGGATCTGAGGAACAACCTTTTGTTTAAAGGGAACAGTTAGGAGCTGAATGTAGACTTGGTGGACCGAAAGGCCTGTTTTCACGCGGAACTATGCTAAAATATCAAATCCCTGCAAGGAGAAAAGAAAGTGGATCTTAACTCACAGTAGCAATGTGTTATTTTTTCAATGTGGATTTCAGATTAAAGCTTTACTTTTTTTTGGACTGGTCTTAAAGGTTTTGTGTTTGTGACTGTCAAAGATGTTCCATATGACAGGGTTTGGGGACACAAGAGACGGTAGATACCGGAATCGAGTAAAAAGCAAACTGCTGGGAAGAACTCAATGGGTCAGGCAATATCTATGGAGGGAAATAAATCGTAGGCATCACAGAAGGTGAGCAATGAAGGTTTCCCATCAAAGAGAGAGGAGAGCTTCTTCAAAAATGCCTACAACGTGCATGTCAAACATCATCTCAGGTTAAACACATCTCCTCTTCCTGCACATGATCCATGTCCCTCCGTTCCCAAAATATCTATGTGCCGATCTAAAATATTCTTAAATGCCACCATAACTGTCTCCACTAAAACCCCTGACCGCATATTCCAGGCCCCCACAGCTCTCTTTGCAAAAACCTTGTCCCGCATATCTCATTTAAATTTTGCCCCACTCACCTTGAAGCTATGCATTTTATTCATTGACATTTCCCTGGAAAAAAGGTTCTAATGGTCCACCATATCTATGATTAATAATTTTATAAACTTCCACCACATCTCCACTCAATCTCCAACGCTCCAGAGAAAACAATCCAAGCGTGTCCAACCTCTCAATATAGCCAATGCACTCAAATCCAAGCAGCATTCTGGTAAACCCCTTCAGCACCATTTCCAAGCCTCCACATCCGGTGCAACCAGGACTGCACACTATACTCCAAATAGAGCATGAACTAAAGTCCTATAAAGCTGTAATATGACTTCCCAACTATTAAACTCAATGCCCCAATCTATAAGAGAAGCATACCATAAGTTGGGGTGGGCTGTCAAATGGGATAAGGGGGGTGAATAATGGGGGTGGGGTGTCAAATGGGATAGTCGAGGATGGAGTTAAAGGGAAAGAGAGTAAAGGGATGGTTAATTACCCCAGAATTAACGGGAAAGAAAGCTCACAAAGGGATAGGAGAGTATGGCCAAGTGTAATAGGGATTGATGTGAAAGGTGAGATGTGTAAGGAATTAAAAGTATTGTATATGAATGCGCGAAGTATAAGAAGTAAAGTAGATGAGCTTGAGGCTCAGTTAGAGGTTGGTAGATATGACATTGTGGGGATTACTGAGATGAGGCTGTAGGAGGATCGGGCCTGGGAAATTAATATTCAGGGTTATACATCCTATAGAAAGGACAGGCAGGTGGGGAGAGGAGGGGGGTAGCTCTGCTGGTGAGGGATGGAATTCAGTCCCTTGCGAGGGAAGACATAGGGACTGACGAGGTAGAGTCTCGTTGGATTGAGTTGAGGAATTGTGAAGGCAAGAAGACACTAATTGGTGTTATCTACAAACCCCCAAATAGTAGCCCGGATGTAGGGTGTAAGTTGCAGCAGGAGTTAAAACTGGCATGTAACAAAGGTAATGCCACTGTGGTGATGGGGGATTTCAATATGCAGGTAGACTGGGAAAATCAGGTTGGTTCAGGACCCCAAGAAAGAGAGTTTGTAGAATGCCTCCAAGATGGATTCTTAGAGCAGCTTGTAATGGAGCCGACCAGAGAAAAGGCAATTCTGGATTTAGTGTTGTCCAATGAACCAGATTTGATAAGAGAACTCGAGGTAAAGGAACTGCTTGGATGTAGTGATCATAATATGATTAGTTTTAATCTGCAATTTGAGAAGGAGAAGGTTAAATTGGAAATGTCAGTGATGCAGTTGAACAAAGGGGATTATGAAGGCATGAGAGGGGAGCTGGCCAATGTAGACTGGAAAGGGATCCTAGCAGGAATGACGGTGGAACAGCAATGGCAGGAATTTCTGGGCATAATCCGGAAGACGCAGGATCATTTCATTCCAAAAATGAAGAACGATTCTAAGGGGAGTAGGGGGCAACTGTGGCTGACAAGGGAAGTTAGGGAAGGAATAAAACTAAAAGAAAAGATGTATAACACAGCAAAGAGTAGCCGGAAGCCAGAGGATCCCTCTTTCATAGGACAACAGAAGGAAACAAAACGGGCAATACGGGCTGAAAAGATGTAGTACGAAGGGAAGCTGGCCAGGAATATAAAGAAAGACATTAAAAGCTTCTTTAGACACAGTATGTTAAGGGAAAATGAGTAGCAAAGTCAAATTTGGGTACTTGAAGGCAGACACGGGTGAAATTATTATGGGGAACAAGGAAATGCCAGAAGAGTTGACCAGGTACTTCGGATCTGTCTTCACTAAGGGAGACACAAACAATCTCCCAGATGTACTGGAGGACAGAGGATCTAATGGGGTAGTGGAACTGAAAGAAATTTTCATTAGGCGAGAAATAGTATTGGGTAGGCTAATGGGGCTGCAGGATGATAAATCCGCAGGGCCTGATGGTCTGCATCCCAGGGTCCTCAGGGAGGTAGAACGGGTCCTTTTCAGAATGGCAGGCAGTGGCGAGTGGAATGCCGCAAGGCTCGGTGTTGGGGCCACAACTGTTTACCATATATATTAATGATTTGGAAGAGGGAATTAGGAGCAACACTAGCAAGTTTGTGGATGACACAAAGCTGGGTGGCAGTGTAAATTGTGAAGAGGATGTTAGGAGGTTGCAGGGTGACCTGGACTGGATGAGTGAGTGGGCAGATGCGTGGCAGATGCAGTAAAATATAGATAAATGTGAGGTTATCCACTTTGGCGGCAAAAACAAGGGGGCAGATTATTATCTCAAGGGGTAGACAAAAGGGCTAGATAAACTCATCGGGTGCAGCAGCATCTATGGAGCAAAGGAAATAGGCAACGTTTCGGGCCGAAACCCTTCTTCAGACTCTCAATGGGATTAGGTTAGGCAAGGGGGAGTTGCAGCGAGACCTGGGCGTCCTTGTACACCGGTCACTGAAAGTTGGCGTGCAGGTACAGCAGGCAGTGAAGAAAGCTAATGGAATGTTGGCCTTCATAACAAGAGGATTTCAGGGTAGGAGTAAATAGGTTCTTCTGCAGTTGTATAGGGCCCTGGTGAGACCACATCTGGAGTATTGTGTCCAGTTTTGGTCTGCTAATTTGAGGAAGGACATCCTTGTGATTGAGGCAGTGCAGCGTAGGTTCACAAGATTGATCCCTGGAATGGCGGGACTGTCATATGAGGAAAGATTGAAAAGACTCGGCTTGTATTCACTGGAGTTTAGAAGGATGAGGGGGAATCTTATAGAAACATATAAAAGTATAAAAGGACTAGACAAGCTAGATGCAGGAAAAATGTTCCCAATGTTGGGTGAGTCCAGAACCAGGGGCCACAGTCTTAGAATAAAGGGGAAGCCATTTAAGACTGAGGTGAGAAAAAAATGTTTTCACCCATAGAGTTGTCAATTTGTGGAATTCCCTGCCACAGAGGGCAGTGGAGGCCAAGTCACTGGATGGATTTAAGAGAGAGTTAGATAGAGCTCTAGGGGCTGGTGGAATCAAGCGATATGGGGAGAAGGCAGGCACGGGTTATTGATTGGGGACGATCAGCCATGATCACAATGAATGACGGTGCTGGCTCGAAGGGCTGAAAGCCCTCCAACTATTTTCTATGTTTCTATGTTTCTAAGAGTTCTTTACCAATCTATCTGGTCGTGTTAAAGAAGGAACTGCAGATGCTGGAGAATCGAGGGTTACACAAAAAGCTGGAGAAACTCAGCGGGTGCAGCAGCATCTAAGGAGCGAAGGAGATAGGCGACGTTTCGGGTCGAGACCCTTCTTAAGACCAGTTGCTACTTTCAAGGAACTAAGAACATGTACCCAAAAGATCCCTTGGTACGTGCATGATGTTTAGAATCTTGTCTTTAAGTATATACTTTCCCCTTGTATTCAATCTCCCAAATTGCAACACCTCATAGTTGCTCTGATTAATCTTCACCTGCCATTTCTCTGCCCATTTCTGTAGCTGAACTATATCCTGTTGTGTAGTTTGACAGTCTTGGCATTGCCTGCAAATTTGCTAATCAACCCATCCACAATTATATCCAAGTCATTTACTTCTATCACAAACAACAGCAGTCCCAGGACAAATCCCGACAAAACCACTGGTCCAAGATCTCCAACCAGAATAACATCCTTCCACGACAGTTACTCTCTCTTCTATGAGTAAACCAATTCTGTAACCAAATGATCGTCAAGTTGAATTCTGTGCATGTTAATCTTCTGGATCTGCCTACCATGGGGGACAAGAACAAATTCCTTATGAAAATCCAGGTAGATAACATCCATCCTCTGGATAGTGTTGTGGAGCTAGGAGTACAAGTGCATGGTTCATTGAAGATTGAGTCGCAGGTGGATAAGGTGGTCAAAAAGGCTTTTGGCACTTTGGCCTTCATCAGTCAGAGTATTGAGCATAGACATTGGGAGGTCATGTTGCAGTTGTATAAGGCATTGGTGAGACGGCTTTTAGAATATTGTGTTCAGTTCTGGGCACCATGTTATAGGAAAGATATTGTCAAGCTTGAAAGGGTTCAGAAAAGATTGATGAGGTGTTGCCAGGACTAGAGGTTATGAGCTATAGGGAGAGGTTGTGTAGGCTGGGTCTCTACTCCTTGGAGCGCAGGAGGATGAGGGGTGATCGTATAGAGGTGTACAAAATCATGAGAGGAATAGATCGGGAAGATGCACCGAATGTCTTGTCCAGAGTAGGAGAATCGAGAACCAGAGGACATAGGTTCAAGGTAAAGGGGAAAAAATGTAATAGGAGTCCGAGAAGTAACATTTTCACACAGGGTGGTGGGCGTATGGAACAAGCGGCCAGAGGAGGTAGTTGAAGTTGGGACTATCCCATAGTTTAAGAGACAGTTGGACAGGTACATGGATGGGACAGGTTTGGAGGGATATGGACCAAGCGCAGGTAAGTGGGAATAGTGTAGCTGGGACATTGTTGGCCGGTGTGAGCAAGTTGGGTCGAAGGGCCTGTTTCCACACTGTATCACTCTATGACTTTATGACTAGATAATTGTTATTCGTTAAATAGGGGCCATTGCAGATCAGCAAGCAAGGAACAAGAAATGTTTTGGATGTAGATAGAGGCAAATGGGATGATGCACATTTGTGGAGAGAGATGTAACAGATAGAAATGGAAGTCCACAAGTCACAACTGTAACATACTTTATGCTTCTGTAAGGGATTAGCTGCGTAACAGCATTATATGTGTGAGAATGAAAGAGGAAGTAATGGCAACAATAAAGTTGGCTGTCCACTACAATCCATAAGGACTTGAAGAATGGGAATTGGCGATGATTAATGGTTTAAGAATGGATGGGTCAAGGGATGATGGTAGAATCCAGGAATGTTGTTTTGGGTGAAGAGTGATGATGACACTTCCCGAGGAGAGTGAAACTTTAATAATATCATTGGCACAACAGCCGGGAAGGGAAGGGAAGGTGGGTCATTAAGATTTCTGAGAATAGCAGGTCAGTCTCATGGACCAGATAACCCTGAGTAAAAAGGGAGACTGTGGTGAGTCTTAATCACACATCCACACCACTCACAGTCTACTTTGCAGTTATGTTCAGGCTTGCAAAACAATGTCAATGATGATCTGAGAGCTTTGGTATGATACCCCAGGTGTCTCCTGGGCCGTGCGTCTACATTTCCAGATATCTCCTGCCCTTACCTGTTTGAGACTCAATGTTTGACAACAAACATTGGGCGGCAGAGTGGTGCAGCTGTAGAATTGCTGCTTTAAAGCGCCGGAGAAGTGAGTTCAATCCTGACTGTGGGTGCTGTCTGTACGGATTTGTGATGTTCTCCCTGTGATCGTGTGGGTTTTCACTGGGTGCTCCGGTTTCCTCCCACATTCCAAAGTTGTGCAGGTTTATAGGTTAATTGGCTTCAGTAAATTGTCCCTCTTGTGTAGGATGCTTGCTGGTCAGTGTGGATTCTGTGGGCCGAAGGGGCTGTTTCCACATTGTGTCTCCAAAACTGACAAACTTGGAACTGGTACCATATTCTGTGGTTGGAATATGGAGCATCCAGTGCTGGCACTATTGGTTAAAATTAGTTATTCAGAGACAAAGTTGCTGATCCCAAGCCCAAGACTTTAGGAGAGCTCCCCTTCCCCTCATTCACTCACCATCAACAACACCACACTCACATCTGTGGTCATTTAGGATCCTTGGAACCATCATCTCCAAGGACCTTAAATGGGTGGCCACCATCGACTCCACAGTCAAAAAGGCCCAACAGAGGATGTACTTCCTGCGGCAGCTGAGGAAGCACAATCTGCCACAGGCAATGATGGTCCAATTCTACACAGCCATCGTAGAGTCTGTTCTCACCTTCTCCATCATGGTCTGGTTTGGCTCAGCCACCAAGCACGACATCAGGAGGCTGCAGCGAATCGTCTGATCAGCTGAGAAGGTTGTTGGCAACAACCTTCCCTCCACTGATGAACTATACACTGCAAGGGCCAGGAATCGAGTGGGTAGGATCATCTCTGACCCCTCTCACCCTGGCCACAATCTCTTTATAGCACTTCCCTCAGGAAGGCGACTCCGGACAGTCAAAGCCACCACAGCCAGACATAAAACAGCTTTTTTCCCCAAGCAGTAGCTCTACTCAACAGCCAAATGTCTGTAGCCTCCTTTTGCTCTGGTATTTTATTTCATTTTTCACATGTTTAAAATATAATGTTTTATTTTTAAATGTCTTCTGTATATCATGTTGTTACTTGCGATCAAACCACCAAGGCAAATTCCTTGTATGTCTACATACTTGGCTCATAAAATGTATTCAATTAAATTCAAAGCAGTATTAGAAAGTTCACCTACTGACGAGATAGGTAGCAATTGGCACTATGCTCCTGGAATCCAGGTGTACTTGCTTGGTGCTTTCATGAACACGTGCTTTACTTTAATCTGTTAATTTCTGCTTCACTGCTGCTGTGTTGTGGGTTATATTGATGAAAGAAGCTATCATTTTAATATTTGTTGACTGCTCCTTGCACTTCATTCAATCTGATCAAATGCTTCACCATATTACACCTAAGATGTTCCTGAGCTTAGACACCAGTGTCTCAGCGGGACAGGCAGCATCCCTGGAAAGAAGGAATGTGTGACGTTTCGGGTCGAGACTCTTCTCCCCCAAAATATCACCCATTCCTTCTCTCCAGAGACGCTGCCTGTCCCGCTGAGTAATTCCAGCATTATGTGTCTACCTTCGAATTAAACCAGCATCTGCAGTTCTTTCCTGCACATGTTCCTGAGCTTCATGCCCTTTCTGAATATAAGTTAGGAGTCACCAGTTAGAGGGATTTACGAAATGGTATGCGAAAGATAAAATAAATCATCAGTCATTTCAGATGGTGAGTACATAGCTAGATGGAGCTTTGTAGTCCAGTTAAATCTGGAGGTGAATGGCAAAGCTGGATGCCCAACAAATCCACTTAGCTCTGTAGATCTTGGATTTTCTGGAGTGGAGATGAGAACTGCACTGGAATTGTTTGATGAAAGAGGCAGATAGTGTTATTGAGAGTTTGGCTATGAAGGTGGAGGTGACCTGATTAGGGCGATCAAATCAGCAACCACAGGGACAGTGTGATGAATGGAGATGGGTGAGGGAAGGACAATTTAGAATTTGTAATTGCATAAGTTATTGAATTGGGAGACTTTTTTTCAATGCTAGGTAGAGGATTGAGTATTGAGACCCTAGTATACACGGATGGCACCAAAGCACAGATGGTGGAAAGCTTCAATTACATCAATTTGTCCTGCATGTATAGTCTTTTCTTTGACTCGATCGCACACAAGCAAAAACCTTTCATTGTCCTTGGTGCATGGGTCAATAATAAACTAAACTAGTGAGAATTGTGTTTGTAAAAGTCTTCAAAGAAATAATCAACATGGCACTGTGGCGATGATAGGAGTAAGAATGCGTGGAAAGGGTATGAACATCAGTGTTTATAAAAGAGGAAGGATGACTGCAGGAAGGAAGGAACTGCAGATGCTGGTTTAAATCGAAGATAAACACAAAGCTGGAATAACTCAACGGGACGGGCAGCATCTCTGGAGAGAAGGAATAGTTGACGTTTCGGTGTGATCAGCTTCCTCTGCTTTCTATTTAAGTGTATAGGAGTAAACCAAAGGGAGCAATTGAAAGTAAAGTTAGTGCTAGTCTTTTGAAAATAACCTTGTAGCAATGTTTTTTGTCTGCCTCAAATAACAATTTTGGGCACCATATCTGAGGAAGGATGTGCTGGCTCTGGAGAGGGTGCAGAGGAGGTTTACAAGAATGATCTCAGGAATGAGCGGGTTAGTATATGATGAGTATTTGACAGCACTGGGCCTGTACTCGCTGGAGTTCAGAAGAATGAGGGGGACCTCAATGAATCCTACCAAATAGTTAAAGGCTTGGATAGAGTGGATGTGGAGAGGAGTTTCCACTAGTGGGAAAGTCTAGGGATAGAGGTCATAGCCTCAAAATTAAAGGATGTTCCTTTAAGAAGGAGATGATGAGCAATTTCCTTAGTCAGTGGGTGGTGAATCAGTGGAATTCTTAGCCACAGAAAGCAGTGGAGGCCGTCAATAAATATTTGTAAAGGGGCTGTCCCACTTGGGCGACCTAATCTACGAGTTTAGAAGAGTGTCTTTGACCTTCAAACTCGCAGCATAGTCGACACGTGGTCCTAGGATGTCCTACGAGGTCGCTGGAACTATCCTTCATGCTCGTGGCCTCAGCTAGGTCGTGGAAAAATTTTCAGCATGTTGAAAATTTTTTGCGAGTAAAATTTGGCCAGCATGGTTCTTTTTGACTCGTAGTGCAGTGGAGTGGGGTCGCTATTTAGTTACAGGCAGTCGAGGGCAGCCGAAGGCAATCTCCTTCGTAGACCGGGCATTTTGATTGGCTCATTGGAGTTTTCAGGACCAAGGAAAACCAACCGGTCAGGAAAATGCCCGCTAAAGTTTGTTAAACGTTGTCTGACGTCTTAAAAGTGTCTCCACTCCTTCTCCCCCTCTTCTCCCCATTCTCTCCACCTCTCTCCCATTCTCTCTCCTCCCCACGCTCTCTAAAGGACTTCCCTGTGGCAGCCGTTTACCTTCCTCTTCATCGTGCAGACAGTGCTCCCCCGCTTTCCCTGTCCCCCGCCTTTGCGATGTGTGTGTGTGTGTGTGTGTCTGCGCAGTCAGTCAATCAAGCTCGCGGTTTCAACGCTGACGGTTGATCCAGCTCGAGGCTTTCCAGGCGATTGCTCTCGAGCTTGAAGGTCAAAGACACTCTCCTTAACTTGCGGATTATGTCGCCCAAGTGGGACAGCCCCTTCGGGTGGAGATAGATAGATTCTTGATTAGTACGGGTGTCAGGAGTTATGGAGAGAATGCAGGAGAATGGGGTTAGGAGGGAGAGATAGATCAGCCATGATTGAATGGCGGACTAGACTTGATGGGTCGAATGGCCTAATTCTGCTTCTATCACATGACCTTATGACCGCATGCCCAATTCAGGCCGTTAAACGCCCCAGGCTGCTGCATAGGACATTGAACAATCAAAATGTCATGAACACAAGGAATATTAAGACCAGGGACCAACAGCTTGGTCAAATAGTTTAAGTACTATCTTAAATACATTTCAGAGATTTAATTCCAGCCAATAGTTAAATAAACACAGATTCTTAACCTGGGAGCGCAGAGATTGTGAGCAGCTTTCCTGTGTGGGTACCAGTGCTGGCTGGTACGGAATATGGATAAACACCAAATATGGTTGGAATACTCAATTAATTATATTTTATTGCCACGTGTACCTAGGTACAGTGAAATTATTTGTTATAAATTGTTGCCATTTGTTTAGATTTGTTAGTTTATTTTCTTTCAAAAATACACTTTATTTATGATAATCTATATGAAACAAACTCCGTGCAAACACTCTGAACACATTCTTGGTGTCTCTACATTCAATATTGCCAGTGTTGTACTCTGCAGAATTTGCATCTCCCCTTTTCTTTACACATCGTACATTTTTCTCCTAACAACCGCACGGACAGGGAAGAGATGCATTTGACACTGAGAGAATAATAGAAAATGCGTCGCTTCAATGTAAAGGAGGCGTAAAAATACTTCCCAATTCGGTATTCTATCCGCTTAACTTTAGGGGGTTTTCGTTTGGTTTTAGATCTCGTTCAAATGAATAATTTAAAACATATATCAACAAATACACGTCCAGCACATCTCAAAGCAAAGATGCTGCCTGAGTCTCTGAGTTACTCCAGCACTTTGTCATCAGGGCAAATGTGAAAACCTTTATGGTCACCTCGTCCCTTCAAGGTGATTCACAGAGATCGGTTACGGCAACGCACAGAATAAATCGGGGGGAAAAGGGGAAAGGGGAAAGCTAAAATAATAGACCATACCGAGGCACAAAACAAATGCTAAGTTCCACCCTGTCTGCACACGTGGGAAAGCTGCAGGTAGTTTAAAGCAGAGTGTGGCAAGCGATGCAAACTGGATTGGAAGATATAATGCAGAGCAATCAGCAGCAGGGAGGCAGAAAGGCATCCAGCATGGAATGGAAGGCGGTGCTGGGGGTCTTACCTTGGTGGTCTGTAGGGGACAGAAGCTAGAGCTGATGTGAGCGGCGAGCAGGAGCAGCGGCCGGGACGCTCCCAGCTCAAGCTCAGCCAGTTTCTCCGACTTGCTTCATTGCAATCCACATGGTCCTCGGGGAAGCGACACTTGCATCTGCCGCCCTCGTGCATTCCCCCTCATTCCGCGGGTCTCCGCATCAAATACGCGCTGGGCCACTGCCCCTCGGCGTTTCCACCCTCGCTGTGTGTGTGCTTCCTGAAAGTCAGCTGGACACGACACGACACGACACGCCGCGCCCGCTACTTGTGCAGCGCTCGAACCCAGCTTTCTGCCGGACACAAGGGCAGCGATCACCCACCCGGGCTCTGGGCAAAGTTTCCCCGCAGTATTCACATCCCCACCCCCAGCGCCAGGTGTCCGCCCATCAAAACCACACCAGGCAATCATTTCCAACCCCCGCACCTCATATTTCGATTTGGAAACTTACACCACAGCGGTATGAATATTGCTACCTTTAATTAACCCTTGCTTTCCCTCTCTCTCCGGCCCTCCCCCACCCTAGTTCTCCGACTAGTTTCACTGTCCTCCTGATTAACGTTACAGATTGTGTGCCTCGCTGCCACCTTCCCCTCGGCTAACAATCAACCATTCTACATTTCCATGATCAACGTCTGCTTTGACCTGACGTTTTCACACCTTACCCGTCCATATCTCTGGACTCTCTCTCCCCTGACTCAGTCTGAAGAAAGGTCTCGATCTGAAACGTCACCCATTCCTACTCTCCGGAGATGCTGCCTGTTCAGCTGAGGTAATCCAGTTTTTTGTGTCAATCTCCAGTTTAAATGAAGTGAGTTTTTAAACCCGCTCTAGTGTGGCACACAATGAGCTGCACAAGCCGGAATATTGAGTAAAACACAAAGTGCTGGCGGGCCAGGCAGCTTCTTTGTTGGCTGAAACAAGGGGGCAGATTATTATCTCAATGGGGTTAGGTTAGGCAATGGGGAGGTACAGCGAGACCTGGGCGTCCTTGTACACCAGTCACTGAAAGTTGGCGTGCAGGTACAGCAGGCAGTGAAGAAAGCTAATGGAATGTTGCCCTTCACAACAAGAGGATTTCAGTATAGGAGTAAAGAGGTTCTTCTGCAGTTGTATAAGTGCTCTGGTGAGACCACATCTGGAGTATTGAGTACAGTTTTGGTCTCCTCATTTGAGGAAGGACATCCTTGTGATTGAGGCAGTGCAGCGTAGGTTCACGAGATTGATCCCTGGGATGGCGGGACTGTCATATGAGGAAAAATTGAAAAGACTGGGCTTGTATTCACTGGAGTTTAGAAGGATGAGAGGGGATCTTATAGAAACATAACATTATAAAAGGACTGGACAAGCTAGATGCAAGAAAAATGTTCCCAATGTTGGGTGAGTCCAGAACCAGGGGCCACAGTCTTAGAATAAAGGGGAATCCATTTAAGACTGAGGTGAGAAAAAACTTTTTCACCCAGAGAGTTGTGAATTTGTGGAATTCCCTGCCACAGAGGGCAGTGGAGGCCAAGTCACTGGATGGATTTAAGAGAGAGTTAGACAGAGCTCTAGGGGCTAGTGGAGTGAAGGGATATGGGGAGAAGGCAGGCACGAGTTATTGATTGGGGACGATCATCCATGATCACAATGAATGGCAGTGCTGGCTCGAAGAGCCGAATGGCCTCCTTCTGCACCTATTTTCTATGTTTCTATGTTTCTATCTCAGAAGGACATGGATTGGCGACGTTTCAGGCTGGGATCCATCTTCAGAGAAAGCTGGAAAAGAGGTGGGGGCAGGCAAAGCCTGATGGGTGATAGGTGAGTACAGGTGAGGGGGGATGGGCAGACACAGGGTGGAGACAAAAAGGAAACAAAGGTGACAGAGACCAAGAGCAGAAGAATGAAATGTAAATCAGAGGGAGGGATGTAGGTGGCAAGGGAGGGGATGGGGAGGGGAGGAGGGACAGGATAGTCAGAAAAATCTATGTGCACAAGATGGGGTGAGGCACCGGAAAAAGAGGGGCAAGAGGATGCTACTTCAAATTGGAGAATCTGAAGAAGGGTCCCAACCCTAAATGTCACATCCTTTTTCTTTCGAGATGCTGCCTGACCTGCTGAGTTACTCCAGCACTTTGTGTCTTATCTTAGGTGTAAACCAGCATCTGCGGTTCTTTGTTTCTACTAATGTTCATAGTTTGGTTATAAGCCACCCAAGCGGAAAATGATGTACTGTTATAAAACCATGGGAGGAATAGATCGGGTAGATGCACAGAGTCACTTGCCCAGAGTAGGGGAATGACTAGAGGACATACGTTTAAGGTGAAGTGGAAAAAAATTAATGAAAATCTGAGGGGTAACATTTTCACACAGTGGGTGGTGGGTGTATGGAACACACTGCCACAGGAGGTAGTTGAGGTCGGGACTATTGCAATGTTAAGAAACAATTAGACGCCCAATTTGGTCGCCCAATTATAGGAAGGATGTCAACAAAATAGAGAGGGTACAGAGGAGATTTACTAGAATGTTGCCTGGGTTTCAACAGCTAACTTACAGAGATAGGTTGAATAAGTTAGGTCTTTATTCTCTGGAGCGCAGAAGGTTAAGGGGTGACTTGATAGAGGTCTTTAAAATGATGAGAGGGATAGACAGAGTTGATGTGGACAAGCTTTTCCCTTTGAGAATAGGGAAGATTCAAACAAGAGGACATGACTTTAGAATTAAGGGACAGAGGTTTAGGGGTAACATGAGGGGGAACCTCTTTACTCAGAGAGTGGTAGCGGTGTGGAATGAGCTTCCAGTGGAAGTGGTGGCAGCAGGTTCGTTGGTATCATTTAAAAATAAATTGGATAGGCATATGGATGAGAAGGGTATGGAGGGTTATGGTATGAGTGCAGGCCGGTGGGACTAAGGGAAAAAAGTTGTTCGGCACGGACTTGAAGGGCCGAGATGGCCTGTTTCCGTGCTGTAATTGTTCTATGGTTATATGGTTATATGGTTAGACAGGTACATGTATATGACAGGTTTGGAGGGATATCAGCCAAATGCAAGCAGGTGGGACTAGTGTAGCTGGGGCATGTTGGCCGGTGTGGGCAAGTTGGGCCGATGGGCCTGTTTCCACGCTGTAACACTCTATCACTCTATGACTCTATGTTCCTCCAGTTTGCATGTGGGCTCAATCTGGAAATGGAAGAGCCCAGGATAGGAAGGGGTTATTAGGGAGCCCACCCACAGACAACAAAGGGATACTTCACATTTTGAATTAAACTAAAATATTTGAAACCTCCACTCACCCTTTCTGTTCTCATCCCTTATCTTTCCATTATTACAGTAATTTTTTTAAAACTATTTCATCAATGTCACTCTCACAATTTCAGAACCAAATTACTTGTACAATACAAAGGCTCTTACTCATTCCTAGTTATAAATGCATGTCTTTCCTTCATATAACTCACACTCTTCCAAATCAACATCCCCTCTCTGCGCTCCACTGTCCTCTCACTGTTTTGGAAAAAAGGAAGTTTACTTTTGCAAAAAATAATTTGTTAACTTTCTTCAATATGATTTTGCACTCAGGGGGAAACGACAGAACTGTAGATGGTGGTTTATAAAAAAGGACACAAGGTGCTGGAGTAACTCAGCGGAAGGCAGCCTTTCTGGAGACCATCGATACGTGTAGGTTTAAGTGGGACCATTCGTCAGACTGATTGGGGAAGGGCAGAAAGCTGGAGGAGAGGAGGGGTATCATAAAGCCTGTGGAATTTAGAGGGAGATACAGGTGAGGGGGTGGAGGGGGGGGGGGGTTGATGGTTGGGAAAAGGCTAGACATCGTGGTACTGGCGGCCTTGCTCAGTCCCACCACAGGGACGTGGACTTACCTTCGGAGCCATCAGATGGACACTCCAACCATTCACCATTGATGAGATTGCAGTCTCAGGTAGAGACTGATGTAGGGAGCTGAAACGATGCAGAAGGTTTGGACCAACCCCAATCCGGGGTCAAATCGACGGCACGGGAGAGATGAGATTCCCCCCCCCCCATTCCCCCATTGCGGGAGCTTGATCGACCCGACACGAGGGCCCAAGCGCTGCCGGCTACGGGAGCCAAGATCACCCCGTCAACGGAAGGCTCGAGGCCCCCGACCGCAAGAGAACAAAGAAGGGAAGAGTTTGAACTTTTTTTGCCTTCCATCACAGTGATGCATGTGGAGGAGTCACTGTGGTGGATGTTCATGTTAAAATGTGTTTTGTGTGTTTTGTTGCTTTTTATTGGTATGACTGTACGGCAAATCAAATTCCTCGTATGTTGCAAAACATAGTTGGCTAATAAAGTATGATTATGATTATGATGAAGACAAAAATGTTTGAGATAAGGAGAGAGGAATTATTAATTGTGAAGCCAAAGGAAGGAAAGTAGGTGGAAGGGGAGGGGAGGGGAGGGGAGAAATGCATGCAAGTCCAGATGGGGCAGAGTGAAGAGAGGGGGGTGGGCGGGGGTGGTTCGACGAGGTTCGAGAAGGTGCATGCGGATCTTTGTCTCACCCGGAAAGACTGCTGAGGCTACTGGATGAATGTGAGGGAGGAAGATTAGGGACAGGTGTTTTATTGCCCGTGTTAGGAGGGGAATGTATCTGGGGAGGGGAGTGAACCAAGGATTTGTGGAATGAGCAATGTCTGCAGAAGGTTGAAAAAAGGTGAAGATGGGTGGTTGGAACATTTTAGATGTGGTAGAAATGTTGCAGAAGCAGGTGTTGTGTGAGGAGGCCGAGGACCAGGGGAACTCCATCCATGTTCTGTTGGGGGCAGGGGTAGGGGTGGGGGGGTGAGCGAGACCATAACTATGAGATATAGATGAGATGCGGATGAGGGACCCATGCACTGTATGGCAGCAGGAGAAAACACATTTACTAAAAAAAGATGACATCCCAGATATCCTAGAATGGAAAACATTCATCTTGGTGGCAGAAACGGAGAGACAGAGGAATTGAGAGCATTGGATGGCGAATTTGCATGAGACAGGGTGGAAGTTCAGAAAACTGTGGAAGTTGGTGGGTTCGTAATAGACATTAGTCAAGAGTCTGTGATAGAGCCAAAGTGATCAAAAAAGGAGAGAGAGAGAGAGAGAGGTGTCGGAGATAGTTCTAGTGGAAGTTGGTGAGAAAGTTAATGAATTTCAGCATGGGTAGAGGAGGCAGCACTATGTTGTGTGGAAAGAGATGGGGACGATACCAGTGTACTGTGAAACCAATAAAAAAACAAGCATAGCTGGGGTCCATGCGAGTGCCCATGGCTATGCCTTTAACAAAGAAAGTGGGGGTGTAAAAGCGATGTTGTTGAGGGCGAGGACAAGTTCTGCCAGGCAGAGGAGAGCATTATTAGAGTAAAACTAAATGGGTCTCTGTTGAAGGAATAAATGGAGGGCCTCGAGTCCTTCCTGTTGGGGAATGGAGGTATAATGTTACAGGATGTCCATGGTAATAATGAGGGAATGGGAGCCTGGAAATTGAAAGTTATTGAAAGGCTGGTGAGGTGTCTCGGATCATAGGCAGGAGGGGACTGCTCTAGGGGAATACAATGGAATCAAGGTATTTGGATATTTATGTGGGGCAGGAGCAGGCAGAGACAATGAGTCCAGTTTGCAGATTTTGGGAAGTTCGGCGCCTGTGGAGGCGAGATTACCAGAGGTGATGAGATGGGAAATAGTGTGGGAGATGATGGCCTGGTGTTTGTCTGTGGGGTGATGGTCATGATCACCTCTACCATGCTGAGGCTAGGCACCAGCTCTTTAACACCTCGTCACACCTAACCCTTGAACAAGACCCCACAGACAAACAGCCTCAGCAACTCTTTGCTTCACTCATCCCTTCCCACCCAAACCACACTCTCCGCACTACTTTGCTCTGCAGTCGCAGAAGATGTAACACATGTCCCTCTCCTTCCTCCCTCATATCAATCCAGGAACTCCATTAATCGTTCCAGTTGAAACAGAGATTTACGCGCGCTTCCTCACATACTACATCCAGTGTTCCCGATGTGGTCTCCTCTACATCAGCTAGACAAAGCTACTCAGCGGCAGTTTTGCTGAATACTGGTGCTCATTTTGCCAAGGCCTACGGGATCTCCTGGTTGCTAACCATTTTGTCTCCCCTTCCCGTTCCCATATTGACCTTTCTATCTTGGGCCTCTTCCATTGCCAGACTGAGGCCACACACAGAAGAACCCGAAGAACAGCAGCTTTTTTTCCGCTTTGGTAGCTTACAATCCCATGGTAGACACATTGAGTTCTCCAATTTTAGGTAACTAATCTACCCCCGCCCCCCCCTTCCTTCTCCCCTCCCACCCACCTCCTTTTTCCCACCTTTACTTCCCTGTGCCCAATCAAGGTGTAGCCATTTCTCCCCTTGCCCTTCCCTTCCCACTATATTCCTTCCTCCGGCTTCACAATTTGCTTCTATCCTTTATCTCAAACTGTTTTCTCCTCACCCCCACCACACACATTCTGAAGAAGGGTCCTGATCCAAAACACCATCTATCCATGTCCTCCAAAGATGCTGCCTGACCCACTGTTACTCCAGCACTTTGAGTTCGACATAGTACTTGGTTTTGAACTCACTTTGATAAAAGAGTTCAGAAAAGGGCCTAAAGCTATAAAAATATGAACAAAATTGAGAGTGTGCTGCAAGTACTCATTGTTTGTGGAGAGATAAACAGAGGTCGGGGTCTGCGGTCAACAAAAGTGGAAATAGCCAGAAATGGAACATTTCTGAAACAAAAAAAACCTTGAAATGGGGAATTCTGACCACAGGCATAGAAAGATACAACATGGACCGCTGAATCTGCACCCACTGTCAACTACTACACCTATCCAACATTAATCCCATTTTTGGTTCTCCCCTCATTCTGATCCAGCCACAGATTCTACCACCCACATGCACACCTGGAGCAATTTGCAGAAGCCATTTAACAAACCATCTTTGGGAGATGGCAGGAAACCAAAACACCCAGAGGAAACCTCTGCGATCACAGGGAAAACATGCAAGCTCCACACAAGCAGCACTTGATGTCAGGATGGAACCTTGGTTTCTGGGGCAATGAGGTAGCAGCTCTACTAAGTGCACCACTGCATCATCCAAAGAGAAGAGGAAGGGCAGATCAGTGAAAGGGTGGAAAACATATGTGATTAACTAGCAAGAAGAAGAATAGTACAGGTGAAAATGGGGAGAAGTAATAAAATAGAAGATACATTTTGGAGTAAGCAGCATCAGCACAATTATTGCTGGCATCAAGCACAATGTAGGGTGGGCTCTGATCTAATGTCACTGAATTAATCTTTGAGGCTGACATGTTCCAGAGTGCCCGTCCTTACTCTTGCTAGAAGACAGAGGAGGTGAAGGATGGGTGAAACATGGCAAACAAATGGAAGCTTATATCCATGCTTATGGAGAGGTGGCTGCAAATAAAAGGATGTGCTGGCTCTGGAGATGGCCCAGAGGAGGTTTACAAGAATGATTCCAGGAATGAACGGGTCAGCATATGATGAGCGTTTGACAGCCCTGGGCCTCTACTCGCTGGGATTTAGAAGGTTGAGGCGTGACCTCATTAAAACTTACAGAATAATGAAAGGCATAGATCGAGTGGATGTGGAAAGGATGTTTCCGCTGGTGGGACAGTCTAGGGCCAGATGTTATTGCCTCAGAATTAAAGGGCGCTCTTTTAGAAAGGAGGTGAGCAAGAACGTCTTTAGTTAGAGGGTAGTTAATTTGTGGAACTCATTGTCACAGAGGGCTGTGGAGGCCAAGTCAGTGGATATTTTTAATGCAAAGATAGGTAAATTCTTGACTAGAACGGGTGTGAAGGGTTATGGGGCGAAAGCAGGAAAATGGGATTAGAAGCCATGATTGAATGGCGGAGTAGATTCGATGGGCTGAATGATGTAATGCTACTCCTCCTAACATGTGAACTTGTGAAAATTAATAGAGGCCACTCAATGGTGTGGCCATACAGAGTGCAGAGCACAAAATATGCACTTCTGTCCTCAATCTGCTACTGAGGTTTTGACGGTGGACATTACTACGTTTTTCTCAAGCAAACGTATTACAAATTTACAGAACTAATGGGGGATGTAAGTTACAGAGAAAGGTTGAACAAGTTAGGTCTTTATCCTTTGGAGCGCAGAAGGTTAAGGGGGGACATGATTGAGGTCTTTAAAATGATGAAAGGGATAGAAAGAGTTGACGTGGATAAGCTTTTCCCATTGAGGATAGGGAAGATTCAAACAAGAGGGCATGACATGAGAATTAAGGGACAGAAGTTTAGGGATAACATGAGGGGGAACTTTACTCAGAGAGTGGTGGCTGTGTGGAATGAGCTTCCAGCACAAGTGGTGGAGGCAGGATCGATTTTAACATTTAAAAGTAAAGTGGATAGGTATATGGACGGGAAGGGAATGGAGGGGTATGGTCTGAGTGCAGGTAGATGGGACTAGGGGAAAATAAATGGTCGGCACGGACTGGAAGAGCCGAGAAGGCCTGTTTCCGTGCTGTAATTGTTATATGGTTATATGGTTACATGGTTTATAATATACATCATCAATTAATTAATTGTTTCAAGGGCAGAATGGCCTGTTTCTACTGCAATGCTACCGAACTCATACACTTCCAATAAAATGGTGGACCAAGAGTTGTTTCTAGAAAACAGGAAGGGACAGATGATGACTTAGGTTCTATTATTATCTGCGTGATTACTCGCAATACCAGAAGGAGTTCAAATAGCTCACTGTCGCCCTCTACAGTGCAAACCTTTGTGCACGTCTCCATTTATCCTTAACCATCAAACATTTGTGCATATTGGGCAGAAAGACTTTGGAGTCACGTGAGTGACGTCGTGAAGACCCCGCCAGCACGCATGCGTGACATAACATTGCTCGCATTGCAGTCGACCAGCTGGGGGGTGGGGAGGAGCGCTCTCCCCTGCCGGCAGCTTAAAAAGGACCAACAGGTAAGTTTTACTAACCTTGAGTAGGTTGGTCTTTGTATTGTGTTTGAATCCTTTACAGAGACTCCATGGAGAGAACTCGGAGCAAGAAGAGGGCTGCTTTTAAGCATGCCATTGAAGACCGCGGGACTTCGGAGCGAGGTCAGCGGCAAACATCCCCGGAGCTGACGGTTGAATTTTCGGCAGCACCCGTAGCATGGGCCGGGAAGACAGCGTGGAAGTCGGGGAGCCCTGCTCAGTCGGGACCCGACTCTCCACTGCCACAGTCCAGGAAACTGTGAACTGGCGGGAGGACCGCGCGGGACCAGGTTAGCCAAGACGCCGACTCCCCACCGCTTCAGTCCCCACCGCACGACCACGGACTAGTGGTAAAAGAGTGCGGAAATCAGGGAGCCCTGTTGAAATGGCAGGCCCCGGCTCACCGCCTCAGTCCGGAAAACCGCAGACAGGTGGCAAAACTGCACGCAAGTCGAGTAGCCCCGCTGGAGCGGCTGGCACCGACTCCTCTCCGCCTCAGTCCAGAAGACCACAGACTGGTGGTAGTTCTACAAGGAAGTCGTGTAGCCCCGCAGGAGTGGCAGGCACCGACTCTCCACCGCCTCAGTCCGGAAGACCGCGGACAGGCGGCAGATCCGCGTGGGAGTCGCGTAGACCCGCTGGAGCGGCTGGCACCGACTTTCTACCGCATCAGTCCCATAGACATCACTCCGACGGGGTGCAGACTGGCGGTTATGACCCCATTGATTCAGCAGAATCTGGGGAAGACGACCTGCCGTTTGCAGATAGCGACGGCGATCGCATAGCCCGCATGGAGCGGATGATGGAGCAGCTGCTCCAGAGGGACCTACTCCAGCAGGAGCATGCATCCCGTGGATCATTCAGGTCCATGACAGGCCCTTTCCAGGGCTGTCCAACATCTCTCCCTCCTCAGAAGGGAGCGCCAGAAGTCGGGGATTGCCTGACTTGGAAGAGGGGTTGACCAAAGACCCTGTTGCAGGGGATGCAGGAAGAGGAACTTCTGGGGATGGTGTCAAAATTCGCACATCCATCCCAGAAAGGGCAACCACTTCAACCACGGCTAGCGGCTAGTATCAATTACCTGACCACACACCAGCTTCAGGAACAGGTAATTACGGAGACCCCAGGCAAGTACCTGGCCCTGGAAAATTGTGTGTCGTTGAATGTACCCACCGTCAACACACCCATATGGGGAATATAAGCCCTGGGATAAGGGCACAGGAAATGAAAATCTAGAAAATCCTCAAATTACTGACTTCCAGGATTACTGCGTTTTCCAGGTCAATCGATGGTGTGGACATGACGGAAGAGCAGCAGGATGCCTTAGCCCTGCTCTGTAGCAAGCAATATGAAATCAAATGCTTCAGAAAAAGCTCTATCCCGTCCACGCTCAACCCCAAATTTGCGGGGTTGTGTAAAACTAGCGCTACGCCGTCACCAAGCTTGTTGTTTGGGGATGACCTGCCCAAACAGGTCAAAGACCTAGATGAGGAAGTAAAGGCGGTCGGCATGATAAAACCGCCTTCCTCTAGCAGGCCACCAGCGTATCGACGGCAGCATCCATATGCAACACCCAACAGACCCCGGTTTCACCTTGATAGGGTGACGGGTGCAAACCCAAAGGTCGTGCCTCACCCACAGAGGCTTTTTTTAGGCCAAGGCCCAGAGCGACCCGCCTGGAAAATGCGTCAACCCCACACCACCTCGCCGCAACACCCCAAAAACCAAGGACGGAAGGCCAAGTTCCCTTGGGAATTCTGCATGTCTAACCTCACAAGTGGGAGGTAGGTTGTGTCTGTTTGGGGATGCATGGAGTTCCATAACTTCTGACCCCTTTATATTGCACAGTATTCAAGGTTATGAAATTGAATTTATAAACAAACAACTCCCCCAGCTCAACATGTACCTAGCCGGAAATGTATGCTTTCTCAAAAAGAGAAAGTGGAAGGACATGCAGAACTATTCAGATTATATACCAAGGGGGTAATAGAGAAAACTGTACATGAACCTCTTGAGTTTGTATCCAATGTCATTACCAAAACTAAAAAAGATGGTGGATGCCGTATTATAATTGATTTAACTCAATTGAATACCTTTGTGCAATATACCCATTTCAAGATGGAAACATTTGAAACTGCCAAGCAACTGATTTCCAGAGGGTACTTCATGGCCTGCATCAATCTGAAAGATGCATACTATTCAGTACCTATACGTAAAGATCACCGCAGATATTTGAAATTTGTCTGGATGGGGCAGCTGTGGCAGTATAGAGCACTGCCTAATGGATTTACAACAGCCCCCAGGTTGTTAACCAAAATATTGAAACCAGTATTGGCATCTCTACAGAGACAAAACCACATAGTCATGGCCTATCTTGATGACCTACTGATTGTGGGGAATTGGCTAAATTAGCTGTGACAGCCACCAAGTCTCTGTTTCAAAAGCTGGGGTTCGTCATCCATCCAGACAACTCCAAATTAACACCAATCATATGATTATTACTTTCCCAAATAACAAAGTGGCCGATATTATAGAGGCATGTAATAGCCTTGCTTGCACCAGGAAACCGACTATTTGACATGCTGCCAAGGTAATTGGGAAACTTGTAGCTATATTTCCAGCTGCACGATTTGGACCACTGCATTATCAAAATTTACAAAGAGCAAAAATCTCAGCACTAAAAACCAATGCTGGGCATTGTGATAGACCTATGCAGCTACCAACCAAAGCAAGAAAGGAGCTACGATGGTGGATTAACAGCATTCGAGACTGTTATAATCCCATCATAGTTACAAACCCTTCAGTCGTGTTGCAAACTGACTCCAGCGCTCGCGGCTGGGGAGCTACCGACACCATGTGACGGTAGATGGGATTTGAGCGAATCTACATTTCTCCAATCACGGGGTATCAACTATTTGGAAACACGGACTATGGGCTTACTGTACAAATATGCATCATACGCATGTCCGTCTGCAAATAGACAATACCACAGTGGTGGCATATTTAAACCATATGAGTGGTATCAAGTCGATATCTTGTGATGAATTGGCAAACACAATTTGGCACTGATGCATTGAAAGAGATATTTGGATTTCAGCTACATACCTTCCGGGTAAGCTTAATACAGTGGCGGACGTCAGGTCATGAAAATTCAATGACAACACCGAATGGATGTTGAACCCCCAAATATTTGCTAACATTATAGCTCAGTATGGAACACCATATATCGACCTCTTTGGGTCCAGATTGAACCATCAGATACCAATGTCTCATGGGAACCAGACCCTGGGGCAGTAGCGATGGACGCTTTTTCGCTACATTGGGGGAAATTGTTCTTCTATGCATTCCCCCCTTTCTGCCTCATCAGTCGGGTATTGCAGAAAATCCAGTTTGATTCTGAATCAGGGATACTGATACTACCCGACTGGCCCACACGCCATGGTTCCCGGTGGTCCTCAACATTGTCAAGGAACCATGGGTGCAGATTCCTAAATGCCCGAACCTCCTGACACGTGTCATATCAGGGGAGAGTCATCCATGCCATGGTCATCTGAACCTGTTGGCTTGCAGGTTATGAAGAGACCTTTGCTGGAGTTTGGGCTGTTGAACAGGACCATGGACATCATCACGGCAACGTGCAGAGAGTTCACAAGGAAGCAATACCTTACCCATGTAAGGAAATGGGAGGTCTTCTGTTCCAGGACTAATATCATCTACGACTCTGCCACCATCACAGATGTGCTGGAATTCCTCACGGGCCTTCACTATGATGAGGTCCTCAGCTATAGTGCCATCAATAGTGCTAGGAGTGCATTATCGTCCTACCTCAGACTTGGAGTGGGATCTTATCCATTGGTATCGAAACTAATGAGGGGTATTTTTAATTCCAATCCTCCGAGACCACGATACACTATGACCTGGGATATTGGGATAGTGTTGGCCCTATTCAGGAGTTGGTCACCAGTTTCGGTACTCCCACTTGCAAAACTCACCTGTAAAGTGGTGATGCTGATGGCACTTATTATAGCTCAACGGGTCCCGACCCTCCACAAACTGAAATTGGAGAGGATGGTCTCGACCCCCACCAAGGTAACCTTTTTTATAGACGAGTTACTTAAACATCATAGACCTGGAACAACCGGTCTTAAATTGGAATTCCACGCATATCCCATTGATGTACGCCTCTGTATAGCCACCCATCTCTGACATTATATTAATGTCACTCAAAATTTAAGGGGATTGGAAACAGGTCTATTTATCAGTTTTAAATGCCCACACTACAGGGTAACTGTGCAGATTATTTCCAGGTGGCTCAGGGTGGTGTTGGGTGCAGCAGTGGTAGACACTGATATTTTCAAATCTCATTCTACCAGGGCTGCATCCACATCAGCGGTGAGGACCATGGAGGTACCCATGGACCATGTCCTCACAACAGCGGGCTGGGCCAATTAAGGCAGGTTTCAACTGTTTTATAATAAACCTGTGGCCACTCCCGCAACGTTTGCAGATACTGTTTTAAGTTCTATTCCCTGAATGGTCCCCGAAGTCAGGGGTTTTTGTTTGTATTAATAAATACATTATTGTTTTTCAGCTCTGTTTCAAGTCTAAAATACGTTAACATACTTCCTCCATCAGTTATTACGGCAGTGTGTGAGCATGGACATGGTCCAGGGCATGAAATCACAAAGCTTTGAAATCTTCACGAAGTCACTCACGTGACTCCGAAGTAAAATTGAAGTTTGATCCTTATTTTATGAGGAGTTACGATGAGGGATTTCGTGAAGACCCTGCCAGCACGCATGCGCAACATTCTTCAATGCAGCGGTGTGAAATCACAGATAGCAGCACTGACTGGAGATAGTAAGATTAAGAAACACTAATATACCAGTTGACCTTATGATAGAGGTTTGGGAGCGGAGGGCATGAAATCCCTCATCGTAAAATAAGGATCAAACTTCAAACTGGTAAGTTCTCGTTTAATCCTACTATTAATTTTCACTGTTGCTCCAATGTTCTGCTGATCACCTCATAATGGAGACAATCTTAATATTCATTGAAATATTAATTATGTTTTATTCAGTCATTACTGGATTTTTAACCTGGAATTTTAAGACATCCAAACTCCAGCATCTGCCATGATCACAGGTATGTGTTCAAAAAAAGTTAAAAAACTCAGATTAACTTTTTTTTAAAGTTTTAAAAAATGTTTTGTTTTCATTTTATAAAAAAGTCAATCTGTATAATGGCTCAACTAATTAAACTTCTTCATGAAAACATTCTAAAACGTGACATCTATGGTCATTTGCCATGCTCTTGGTGAAGGAATGTCTCCTAATCTCAGTCCCAAACCTTTTCCTGTACCTCAAAACTAAAACCTCAGATTGGGCACCACAGCCAGGCTGAATAGTATTATCAGAAGTTTGTAAGTTTCAATCAGATCACTCTCATTCAACACTTCTAAAGTCTGGAAATACAAACCGTAGTCTCTCCTCATATGACAGTTCTACCAACCAGAAATTAATCAGATGAACCTTTGTTGCCTCTTTGACAATTATATTCATTCTTAAGTAGGGAGAACATCGATAACTAGATTACACATAATACTTCAGGTGTCTTTCACCTCCAGTTTAAATTCCATTTGGAATATTTTGGAGGACCAAGAAAGCAAGAACCAAGAACAAGATTTTGTATAACTGTGGTGCATTTCACACACCTCTGACTTTAAAAGTCTTGCCTCATAAATCTCCTTTAAACTTCCCCAATCACACTTTAAATCTATGTCCTCTAATGTTTGACTTTTCCATCCTGGGAAAATGGTTATATACTTTTGTCAAATCATCCCTTTGCCACCAATGCTCTGGTTGTGTTGTCACTTTCATGGAACAGTGGAATTGCAGCTCAAGATGCCTCTTAGTGTTCTTAAGGGCCCTGCCATTTCCGTATACTTTCATTTGACCTCACACTCGTCCAGATGAAACTCCATCAGCCAGTCTGAAACGTCTCGAACGGAAATGTCCCCTGTTCCTTTTCTCCAAGATGCTGCCCGACCTGTTGAGTAGCTCCAGCATTTTGTTTCAATCTCCATCTGCTATTTTCTGCCCAGATTTCCTACTGGTCTATATCCTTTGTCAACCTTCCTCACATCTGTAATTCCACCAATGTTCGGGTTGCAATTGTTGTTCCTATAAAAGTCAACATGCCACACACCTCCTTAGCTTTGAAGTGGTTAGACACAGCGACCTAGACTGTAGGATTAACTTGAAGATTATATTACCTAAACATAACGTATATCAACAATGTATTTCAACTCCACAAAATAATAAATTGAATCGATAGTGTAATGAACATAGATAAAGACATATCCCAATTATATTTCCTGCATATACTATGAATAAAGTATATTTTTGGAAAAAATATCCACCACAAAATAAGTGCAACAGAACATGGGATACAAGATACAAGATACATTTATTTGTCACATGTACCAACTGGTACAGTGAAATGTGTGGTCACCATACAGCCATACAAATAATAAACAGCACAGAACACGGTAGTTTTAACACAGACACCCCCACTCAGCGGGATCAAAATTTTCCCACTGTGAGGGAAGGCTCCAAAATTCAGTCATCCTCCTCTGTTGTCCTCCCATGGTCATCGCTGTCGCTGCTATGGGTGGCTAGATGTTCAGGCCCGCTCGCCTGGGTGATGGAAGTCCGACATCCGACTGGAGGACATCCTCCGCGGCTTGGACATCCGAATCGGCCCCCTCCTACTGGAGTCCGCGTCTCCTGAAGTCCACAGGCCGCGCTGGGCGGACATTCAACACTGGCAGCCTTCGGCAAAGGTATCCCAGGACTCCACGATGTTGAAGTCAGCGCCGCCCGCGCTGGAGCTCTTCGAACCACAGTTCCACGATGTTGGAGCAGTAACCCAACACTCCGGAGCTTTAGCGGCGATCCCAGGTAAGGCATCGCCCGCTCCGCAGTGAATCCAGCGCTGCGCTGCCGCTGCTGGAGCTCTGGTCCGGGTCCCCAGCAGGAACGGCCGCTCCAATCCAGGTGGCAGGCCGCGTGAGGGGGCAAGGACGCGACTCGGAGAATAGTTGCGTCCTCGCCAGGAAGCGACTGGGAAATAGTTTCTCCCTTACCCTATCCCCCTCCCCCACATAGAAAAGCAAAAATAAACTATAGAAACATACTTTTAAAACTAACCACAAATAAAAAAAAGAATAGAAAAACAAACAGACTGTAGGCAGATGCAGCGCCACTAGTGGATAAGAGATTTTAAAAAGGTCCCCATGAAGAATGTGATATTTGCAGATTATGGGCCTGCTGCTACCACAATCACTATGGTAACAAGGGCCACAAGTGAACAAAAAGATTCTCTGAGCATGAGATACCCACATGCTGACCAAAGGCAGGCAGGGATCTGTGGCCACAAGTTGATCATGCATGGAAGGTAATGTCAACAGTAACAGGTCACAAGCCTTCTCATCTTGTGTAGGTCAAGAAACAATAGTTTAAAGTCTATGCTTTACTAAAGATAGACAACAAAAAGCTGAAGTAACTCAGCGGGACAGGCAGCATCTCTGGAGAGCAGGAATGGGTGACGTTTCTGATCGAGACCCTTCTTCAGACTGGAAACGAGAGATATAGACGGTGATGTGGAGAGATAAAGAACAATG